>FXXK01001456.1:66151-92270 GCA_900184695.1 Betula pendula | reverse complement strand
GAACGAATTTGTACATGTAGATTGATTGAACATGTCAACCACCTTTTTAATAAATAAATAAATAATGCAAAGTTGAAATCATAAGGTTTTAATTTAATTGCCCTATATATCATGTGCCATGTACTAAACCATTAAATCGTGCATATCATTTTTGAATTTTTAAAACTTCTTTGGTTTCATTCAATAAGCTTTGATTCATTTTTATTAAGCTACTTGGGCCCAATCTCATTGGTTTGCACATCTAAGCCCACAACCTTGGGCTGACCTACATTCTAAACTTGGGCTAAGTTAAGGGTGTTACATATATTCGGTTGGAATTCCTCCTCTCTTTTATTCGTTGCCATTGTCTCTTGTAATTTTAATAATGTCTCTTGTAATTTTAATAATTTAATATGATATTAAAATAGAAATTTTGAGTTTGAGTAAGGTCTTCTTTGACTCCGAATCATGTTCAACGTCCTGGACTTTGGGAGCTTGGAAAATTGAACATAGAAGCACCAGAAGTTTCCAACTCGGGAAACACGCAAGTCCTTTACTCCTTAATTTTCTCAATATATAAAAACAACCGGAATGGTTCATAAAAATCTTTCCTATTAAAAGACTGATCGGTCAGTGGTCATTGAATTTTTATTTTTTTAAAGTGATGACTCAACCCTTGATTTTCACTTTCACATCAAGTCGTATGTCAGTTATATAATAGAGTAATAATATAAGTCACTATCACACTCTTTTGTATTCATACAAAGTAATGTAGCTTTTAAAATTATTATTGAATCAAAATGCAGTAATGGTATAATACAAATTTAATGGTGATTTTAAAAATCATATCAGTTTTAGATGGACACAAGAAGGACACGGGGTGACATGTATCATTACTCCATATAACAATCTATTAAATAAAATTAAGTAGTGAAACACAAAAATGTAAAATGCAAAGAAAATTCAAGAGGAAACTTCATTTAGGCCTACCAAACTTCCACCTGTTTTGACATACCCTCATGAACTTTAATTTCTCTCACTTTGATCCCTCATACTTTCAATATATATCATTTAACCCCTTTTCCATTAGGATTTTCCGTTAAATCCAACAGAGTGGTGCAAAAATTCTCAAAATATCTCTCATTTTAGACTTTTTTATAATTTTTTTTTAAAAAAAAAAATACAAGAGTATTTTAAAAATTTTAACAAGATTAAACTCTAAAAACAAACGGAAAGGGATTAAATGATATATGTTAAAAGTATGAGGAATCAAAGTAAGAAAAATCAAAGTTCAGGAAATATGTCAAAACGGGTTGAAGTTTGAGGAGTCTAAGTAAAGTTTTCCCAAAATTCAATTATAACACGTACATATACACACGCTTTATATGCCAACATTGCTAACATGTAGTCATTCTTGTTAAAATATTAATTAAATAATTAGATTTATTATTATTTTTATTTGCTTAAACTTTAAGGATAAGTCATCATTTAAATATTAAAGCAAGACTTTGAATGTTGAACGTCCTGGAGTTTGGGTGCTTGGAATATTGAACATTGAAGCAGCAGAAGTTTCCAACACGGCAAAAACGCAAGTCCATCATTCCTTTTCTCAATAAAAGTAATCGGAATGGTAGGTTAATTCCTTGATAAAAATATTTCCAATTAACATACATGCTGTTACTCCCACGGTTGCCCAGCATTTCTGCTATCAAAGTGGTAACTACACCAGTAACAGTGTTACAGTACCTACGGGGAAAACCTTAAAAGTGTCATGGCCTCCATGTCTTCCAACACCGAAATTGAGTACGGATTTTACAAATTCTCCGCCGGAGAATACCCAGACAAAGTAAACGTGATTGCACTTTGTAGAGGAGACATCTCTACGGACGAATGCCGTAGTTGTGTCAATTCGACGAGTTACGATCTCTTACATACGTGGTGTCCCAACCAGAAGGAGGCAGTCATATGGCCTGATAAATGTATGCTACGATACTCAAACAGAGATATATTTGGCGTTGTGGAATCTCAGCCTGCATTTATCGTTTACATCGTCCAAAACGCCTCAGACGTAGAAGGGTTCAACCAGGTACTAAGAAGCTTGTTAGACTGACTAAGAAACCGCGCTGCATCAGGAAACTCTACTCGCAAGTTTGCTGGGGGGAGCTCGGATGCCCTTGACTTCCAAACAATATATGCACTTGTGCAGTGCACCCCGGATTTGGACGAGCTAGAATGCAACAACTGCCTGTTGGCGACTGTGGGATATATTATTGATGGAATGGTGGGAGGGAAATATGGTACACCCAGCTGTGGGTTCTGGTATGGGATACAAGCTTTCTATGACCTTGCACTTGAGGCAACACCGCCGCCACCTCCATCACCAGTACTGCCACCAGCTGGAGCATCCCCCCACCGCCTCCACCTACACAAGGTATGGTACAGATTTTATTTTATTTTATTTGTTAGAATAATAAAATCCGAATAATTGTATTTTGGTTCATTTTAATTGATTATATCTCACGTAATTATATATTAAGATAATAAAATCTCAATAATTACATTAGAAATTTTTTGAATTTCCCCATATTTATCATAACCTCACAACGATCAGCTCTTAAAGAAAATGCATTCTTTGCCCTTCCACTTGCAAATTAAAGCTCGAGGAAGGTGACTTCTTCCTGTGGGGTTTCTGTACCTAGAAGGCAAGGAAAAATTGTCCCCTCCACTGTCTGTGTCTCAGCATTATTGCGAGTAATGCCCACAGCTGACTACTTTTATGATCCCATAAACGCGTTAGAAAATGTATGAGGTGTTTGTTAAAGACTTACGGTTTTTTTATTTATTTATTATTATTAAAATAATAATAAGTGATTGATGTAATATAAAGTATAAAAATGTTGTGAATTTTTTGTATGAAAAAATGAAAATTTTTGTTTTTTAGTAAGGTTTTTATTTAAATAGTTGTAAAAAGTTAGTGATGTGATATAAAAAGTAAAAAAAAATTGTTAAAAAGTAATTGATAAAATATTAAAAATGAAGTTAACTTTTGGAAAAAAAAAATGAAGGCTAGGAGAGGTGTTTAACAAACAGGGCTTATATATGCATAAACTGATCACCAAAGGAGCCACCGAGTAATAAGATTGTTTCAACACCTACATATTCAGAAGTTGGCTATGTATCTTTTGTGTTTCTTAATTATGGACGAGGATCCCATATTTTAGGTTGCTCTAATTTTTTTTTTTTTTAAATTGGAATAGTTTATAAGAGAGGTATGTGGAATTCACTTGCCTAAAATTTATAGTCTAGGATGTAGAATTTATCTGTTTGGGACAGGTAGGTTTTGCAACTTCTCTCTTTTAAGTTGCTTGAATTTTTGTGAAATTCGTGCCAATCCGTACTATGTACAATTGACGCGTCAAAAAAGTTGACTTTATGTAACCAATATGTTGCTTTGAGTAATGCTACATATTACACCATTATTCTACTCCTCTTAAACCATAACAAATTATATGGTGAAAAGTTGTGACTAACATCTAAATTATTTTTGTTGATAGGGTGTTTTTGTTTTGCCCCTCTTTACTAGCACAAATTGTTAAATTTCAAAAGTACTTATAATTATGATTACATTTCTCAGTATTGATTGTTAATGCAAATTCCAAATTTGGAATGTATTAAGAATAGTATTTTTCTATGTTTGCAGGAAAGAAAAGTAACTCATCTCCATATGCAATTATTATTAGGGGTATACAACTCGTTGCGGTTGCGGTTATTAGGCAATAACCGCAACCGTAACCGGGGTCCCCGGTTATTTGATTTTTAGCAACTGTAACCGCAACTAGAGTCCCAGTTGCGGTTGCTAATAACCGGTTTCAATACCGGTTATTAACTGGTAACCGGTTTTAATGTTATAGATCACAAAAAAAAAATTTATTTTTAATCACTTCTCATCAAAAATTTGTTTTTGAAGTAGGAGAGTGGAAAAAATTTGTTCATATTCAATGTGGGACAAGTTCATATTCTTTTTCTTTCTTTTTTTTTTCTTTCTTTTCTTCTCCTTTCTCTCTCTCTCTCTCTACATGCTCCCTGAAGGGAGCTCCAGCTCCCTGCTACATGGAGCTCTTCTTAAGAGAGAGAGAGAGAGAGAGAGAAAAGAAAATAAAAGAAAATAAAGAAATGAGAGAAGAAAGGAAAAAAAAAAAGTGTATATGAACTTGTCTAAAATTAATAATTATATATATAAAAACCGGTTATACAGTTACCCGGTTAATAACCGGTTTTCTAAAATTAATAACCGCAACCGCAACTGTAACCGGTCTAGCCAGTTATCTAGTTGTAGTTATTTTCGGTTTCTCAGTTTTTCGATTTGTCCGGTTATCCGGTAATCCGGTTATTTTCGGTTATCCGATTATAAGCAGTTAATAATCACCCCGCTTGTACACTCCTAATTATTATAGTCGTGCCGATGGTTGTTTCTGTTGTAGTAATCATCTGCATCTGCATTTGCTTCTTCTACTTAAGAGTGAGGAAAGCAGGAGAGAAAGTTGAAAGTAAGTTAGAAATTGTTTTAGGTCAATCTGTCAATGAAATTAATATTGCTAAGTCATTGCAATTTGACTTTGGCACAATTAAAGTTGCTACAAAGAACTTTTCAAATGCAAATAAACTTGGACAAGGTGGATTTGGTGCTATATACAAGGTGATGTGGCAAGATTGAGTAAAAAAGTAAATCATTTTTTTATCAGTCATAACATGTTAAATCCATAATTATCATATCTTGAGGCTTACAAATGCTATATTTTCATTTTTCAGGGTAAACTCCCAAATGGACGAGAAATAGCTACAAAGAGGTTACTCAAACTATCTAGACAAGAAAATTTAGAATTTAAGAATGAAGTTGTGTTAGTGGCTAGACTTGAACATCAGAATTTGGTAAGGCTCATAGGATTCTCCTTGGAAGGAAATGAAAGGTTTCTAGTCTATAAGTTTTTGCCTAATGTAAGCCTTGATAAATTCATACTTGGTATGATTGCACTTCTACTTAAAAATTAAAATATATTCATGAAATGTCTAATCCTCCACATATATTCGTTTAACATAATCATATGCTTGCATGAATATGTAGATCCAATCAAGCGTTTACTTCTAGATTGGGAAAGATGCAATGAAATTATAGGAGGCGTTGCTCGCGGAATTCTCTACCTTTATGAAGATTCTCAACTTCGTATTATTCATCGCGATCTAAAACCTAGTAACATTTTATTAGATGCAGATATGAATCCTAAGATTTCAGATTTTGGCACCGCAAGATTGTTTGTGCTAGATCAAAGTCAAGACAATACGAAGAAAATTATGGGGACCTAGTAAGTATATCCATGTAGGTTAGAGCTAATTATATTCATAAATAACACGCTATATATGTATCAGAAACACTAATATTTACTTTGTGTCATAGAGAAAACATGGATGTCCTTGAATCCATCTCCATAAATAAGATGAAATTAAAGAAATTTTCAAAATATAAATATGAAAAAGCTATATTATCATTTAATTTAAACTAACATTGTTGATGGTGTTAGTTTTTATTGGCTAATTTCGATGTCAAAGTTTTATTGTAATTTGCTCTTAAAGTCTCTTATTTTTTAAGTTTTTCTTGAGCACGTCTCTAATCCGTCCGCAGTCCGTACGGACGAGATCAAGACAGAATGGCTCGTCTCCAATCCCGTCCGCAGTCAGTTCGGACGAGATCAAGACAGATTGGCTCGTCTCCAATCCCGTCCGCAGTCAGTACGGACGAGTAGATTGCAAAGGATTCCAGATTCACTCGTCTCTAATCCCGTCCGCAGTTAGTACGGACGAGTAGACTGCAAAAGGCTTCCAGATTCACTCGTCTCTAATCTCGTCCGCAATCAGTACGGACGAGTCAATATCTCAGGATTCCAGAAATGCACGTCTCCAATCTCGTCTGCAAACCGTTCGGACGTGAAGTGATTTCAGGATTCCAGAATTGCACGTCTCCAATCTCGTCTGCAATACGTACGGACGAGAGGTAATTTCAAAATTCCAGAAACACTCGTCTGCAATTCCGTCCGCAAGCCGTACGGACGAGTAAGTTCAGAGGCACGCGTCTGCAAGCTCGGCTGCAATCAGTACGGACGAGATGTTATTTTTACAGTGTATTTTCTGTGTTTAACCTAGATGCGTCCGGACGAGTCACTACCACGTACGGACGCCGACTTGAAATTTTGAAGAAATCCTTCTCCAATTAGAACTAGGATTTTATCTTGAAGGCTATAAATAGAGGTCTTCTAAGCACGAATTTGGTGGACTTCAGAGGCTATATTCCCAAAGGTTTAGGGGCTATTTTATTTGTGCTAAGAGAGGCTTAGGCTTGTTTAGAGTAATTATATTGCTCCTCTCTTAGAGTTTATTGGGTAACACACAATCCTTGTTTACAACACTTGAAGCCTATCGGAGTTCCGATAAAGGAAGATCAATAGAAGAATTTTCCAGAGGTTCTGGGAGAACTACTGCGGTAGCGGGCAAGCGGGTCACTTGTCTAGTACAAGAGTGTGTCTCTCACAAAGGTTTTGTAAGTATGAACACCTTGTAATTTCTCATTCTTCTAGTGCATTGATTTCCTGGGTTTGGCTGCCCCGGAGTGGTTTTACTTTTGAAGAGTTCTTCAAAAGGTTTCCACTTCGTAACCAAAATATTTGTGTTGTGTGCTTTATTGCTTTCATAATATTTTGTGTGGTTGCTTAATTTTTAAATTCCGCGTTTATTTGATATACACCTATTCAACCGCCCTTCTAGGTGTTATTTGGAGTCTGTTTATTATTTTCAGATGGTTATATGTAGTGGATATATGGCCCTAGAATATGTAAGGTACGGACGCTTTTTAGTAATATCTGATGTGTTTAGTTTCAGTGTTTTAGTTCTGGAAATATTGAGCGGGACAAAAATCAGTTCTTTCCGAAAGGGAGAGAGTGAAGAAGGTCTTCTTAGCTATGTAAGTAAAATTATCTTTGTGTATATTTCTTTTTTGCCTCAAAAGTCGCACATGATATTGACAAAATAAACTAATATTCTCTCTTATATTGTCTGCCCATGTAATTATCTTGTAGGCATGGAAAAATTGGAGAAAAGGTACAGCTTTAAATCTCATAGATCCCACATTAAGGGCTAGTTCAACAACTGAAATATTGAGATGCATCCACATTGGGTTACTATGTGTTCAAGAAAATGTAGCTGACAGACCAACAATAGCTTCGGTCCTTCTTATGCTTAATACCGACTCTATTGCACTTTTCAGTACCAAAAAAACCTGCATTTCTTATAGGCAGGAGGACTATATCAGACATGTCATCTCAAAGGGAGCGAAATATTAAGGCAATGCGGTCAGATCGATCTGGCATAAGCTATGTCAAAGCCTCGGTAAATGAGGCCTCAATTACTGATCCGCTATATCCTCGCTAAAATATACCAATAGTTCGCTATTGAGTCATTTCTTTCATTAAATTTCAATTCCATGACAATGGTGATTCATTTTGTTATAAAATTTGTTATGACATGATTAAACCAAAAAGCCCTCTTAGGTACATGTTTTAGGGGAGGAGTGGTTCATATGTGTTATGATCCTAAGTGTCACACACATGGTTTAAATGCAATCTTTAACATGTGTATATAAGCTCTTGGCCACCCTCTTCTTTCAAGCTAGTTTTCAAGTACCTAAAATCTGTATCATTTGGTATCATAGCCAGCACCACATCAAGTATGGGATCAAATGTAGCTCGTCAAGTATGAGATCGTATGGGTTTTGGAAGTAATATGTTTCTTAAGTAATTAAAATATATTTATTAGGAATGATGCATATACTAGGTTTGGTTATCTCACATATTTTTCATGCAATAGATTGGTTCATGATCTCATGAATATGAAAATAGCTAGCACTATATGGATTTGACCAATTTAGATGAAAGCAACATAATCACTCTTTTATTTGTTTAAATTGGTTTTTCAATATCTAAGCAAGACTATCATAAATAGGTTTAATCATAAACATAAAAACATAAAATGATGAACTTTGAAAGACGAAGAATTGGCTACTTACAATGGTGTGATTTTAAGCAAGAGGAAGCCTTGATGAAGCTCTTCTGATCTTGCCAAATAGTATGCATGCATGGTATATTACTATGGAGTTGATTGTAGTAGGTGTTTTGGGCTCTTAGAAGCTTGGGTGTTTGAAAGGGTTGAGAGAAAGCTTAGGGACAGTTAAGAGAAAGTGAGAAGATGAGAGAAAACGGGGAGAAATTTCAAAATGGCAGTATGGCGCCCTTGGGGGCTTTAAGGAGGAGTTTGGAATTCAAGAAAGAAGCTTTCCTCCTAGATCCAAAGGTTCTCACCAAGTCTTAAAGGTTAATTTCAAATACCATGGGATATAACCTTGTTTTAGCTTCATAATCCAAATGATAGAGCTATATATGTAAAGTTGTTTTCATAAACTAGTGGTCAATAGCTTGTAAATGTTTCATAAACAAAAGTTTAAGGCCATGTATTGGTTAAGGGAAAAGTACATATGTAATCCCCTCAAACAACTCAATCTGCAATGTCCTCTCCTCCCGCACTAAAGATTGCATCAATGCCCCCAAAAAATAAAAAATAAAAATTTGCAATGCACCCAAAAGACAAAAAAGAACCTTAATAAAAAAACAAAACATTCAAAAAAAAAAAAAAGGAATGGAACGAAAATGATGAATCTTCTTTTTAAAACCGTCAATTGATTGGAATGAAGAATGGAAAAGGATGAAAAATTACACTAAATTACGGAATCTGAAGGAATAAAAATGATCAATAAATTCCTCTCTATTCTTTAGATATTTGTGAGAAAAGAGAGGAAAAATTGACATATTTTGATTAGAAATATTTTAAAGAGTAGAAAAATAATCTACTTACAATGATATTATTACTATATGCTTTTCTGGAAAAGAAAAAAAAAAAAAAAAAAAAAAAAGAAGATTTTTGTTTAATATCCTCTTTGTTGCCTCCATTCGTTTGGGCGGAACCGAAAACAACAACATTGATATGGGAGTTCTATTCCCTCTTAAATAGCCATCAAAACCAAGAAACAACGGCAACCATTATTTCGTCTCAACTATCTACAAATTTCTTTATAATAAATTAAAAAAAAAAAAAAAAACTATCTACAAGGCTTAATCATCCTTCTGTGAGTGAGTGACACAGAGAGAGAGAGAGAGAAACAATGTACGCTAGCTAGGATCCACCTTTTTTTTTTTTTTCTTTTGTTTTCAAATTTATAGGAGTATTTTTGTTTTATTAAAAAAATTTAAGGGCATTTTTGTCTTTTTAAGGGACAAAAGGGGTACATTGAAGGGTAGGGAGATAAAATAAAAAATAAATAATAATAAAAAATAAATAAAAAATTGGGGAGTAAAATTTTAGTTTTTGGGGATATTTCATTAAAAACCATAAATTTAAGCCCCCCCAAAGCAACACTTCCAAACGGGACCTTAGTTTCGCCCTGGAAATATTAATGCAATTTTTAGTTCAATGGTACAATGCAAATTAAGTGTTAATTTGAAGGAAGTATGTATACTTCCAAAGGTTAATGGTATGTTTTAGTTTCATAAACCAAGGGTTAAAGCCATTCAAAGGTTAATTTTAAAAACAAAGGTTAATTTTTATATGCGGAATTACTATTTCATTAAAAAAAAAAATAGCTTTAATTAAAAATGAAAGATTGTGGAATCAAATAACCTTGAATTTCTACTTACCCGTGGGTCACCTTGGATTTGTTTTTTTAAAAAAAAAATAATAATAATAATGATCATTTTCTAAAATAATTATTACTATTTAAAATAATAATAATTTTTAAAATGATAATAAATTTTTATTATTTTTTTATTTAAACAAAAAAAAAAAAATTGAGTATATTTTGAAAATTTTATATCCTTCGGTTAGGAATTAACGAAAAATTCGAATGGAGGGGAACATTGCAAAATAATTAAAAGTTCGATATACTAAATTAAAATGTATGAAACTTTAAAAGAACATTACAAAATGAGTGACAATTTAGGGAGTAGTTAAAGTTATCCCATTTTATTAATTAGATAAGTCAAATCTTGCCATTTCAATATTATTTATCGTATTTAGAAATTATTTTATTATTGAATTTATTAGATATCATTTGGTTATATATTAGAAGAATGTGGAGCATCTTCAAAGCTATGCAAGTATAGTCATACTTGGGTACATTTCCCTTTCTGGTAGATGCACATGAAACGAGCATAATATAGGAATTCTCTCTGATATTGTCTCTCTGGCCATTGAAATCATATATTGCAGGCATGAAAAAACTAGAGGCAGGGGACTGCAGCTGCTTCAAATATGAAAAATCCCACATTGAGGGCTGGCTCAACAACTGAAACAATCAGATGTATCCACATTGGGTTACTATCTGTTGAAGAAACTGCAGGCGACAGAGCCGGATACAGGGTCTCCCCTGACTCTTGGTCAACCTCNCGGCTATAGAGCTTTCCATTTCCTTCTCTGATTCTCAAAGTGGGATCCAGCATCCACTAAATGGTAGTTCTCAGAGTCAAGCCACTATGAAAATTGGCGGCATAAGTGACGGAAAAGGAAAGGGCTATTTCAGCCTATTTGGCTCAATCTTGAATTATCACGTGGAATAAAATATTTATGTTGGACCTTGAAGATGATCGGAGTTTTGGGTCCTGATCTTGGGTGTTGGCTCTCCCACATGTCCTCTAAACCATTCTAATTTATTTGTGCATTACAAGTTTTGCGAATTAATTTTTATTAAAATATTAATTAAATAATTAAATAAATTTTTTTTATTAATTTAAATTTTTAAAATAATTGATTATTCATGATATCGAAATCAAATGTCTTGTGTTTGAATTTTATTTTTATCAATTGATTTTTTATTTCAATTAAATATTTTACATGTAAAATCTCACTTATTGAAGAAAAGTTTGAGTGTGTTTTCTAGTGAACGCTCCTTCCCTACGAAATGGACTTTTTTCCTTCCATTTGAGTCGAGGAAATTGTTCAATTCGAGTCTTTTTTTTACTTGGTCACAATTCATCCAAAAATTCAAACAAAAAAAAAATAGTCGCAAGGTTTATTTGTTGTGATTGAATATTAGCTCCCTGCGTAGAGAAAAAAAAAAAACAAAGAATAGTAGCTTCCCAGCGGTTGCTTTCCTATTTCCAATAAAGGGGTTAGGCCTCTCATAGAATCTTTGTTAGTCTACATTTTTATTTAACTTAGATCATTTTAAAATGCCTTAATAAGTCCCTCCATTGTCCTCTTTCCTAGAACCAAACATTGTCTCTATGCCTGTCATTGACAAAGCAACAGCAATTTCAAGACCACCTCTTTCCGCTATTTATCCTTTCTCTTCTTGGTGTAACGGTGTTCGACTCTTTTATACCCCCTTTTCTCCTTTTGGGTCAGTCTGAAAAGCTCCATCTTTTACAAACTTTTTCAAGTTGCATGAACGTTTGATTTGAGGTGGGCTTTCACATTTGTTTATATAAACAATATGGAAGGGTGCTGTGATCTTGAAGTGGATGTCAATGGCGAAGAAACTTTCATGGTGCACAAGGTAATTAACACAATGCTTCTTTTGCCGTTCATATCCGTTTATTCTTATTTTTTTTCCAAGTTCGATATTAATTAATTTTTTGAACTTCTTGCATTAACCATCTGGCTTTCTTCTGTCTCAATATTTGCAGAAAATTCTTGTATCTTTCTCAGGTTTATTTAGCAAATTATTTGGTAACTCGAGAAGCACAAGGAAACTGAAAGTGATATTCAATGACTTTCCAGGAGGCGCAGAGGGTTTCGAGCTTGTGGCAAGGTTTTGCTACAACAATGGCCGAACAGCAATAACCCACTCAAACATACTTCTACTAAACTCTGCTGCTAATTTCTTGGGGATGGAAGGTAATGGTTCGAGTAAACCCAATTTAATAGACCAAACAGAGAAATCTCTTGAAGGGATCATCTTTTGGACTTGGTCTGAGCTCCTAGAAGCATTGAAACAGAGCCAAGATTTACTTCCCGCCACAAAATCTTCAGTTATGCTTCAGGATATCTTGGATTGTCTTATAGGACGGCTTTCTTTGCCTAGTGTTGTTGCAAGCCCGTTTGCACGTTCTTCGGACAATTCTAGCTGCAAATTTTCCTGTGATACAATAAGCATCGACAGCCTGAAAAACAACTCTTCTCAACTGACTTGGTGGTTCGAAGATTTTTTGTTCTTCAATGTTGATATGATTGACATGGTAATTAAGACAATGGTCTCCCAGAAATTCGACCAAGCTATAATTTGTAAGTTCCTCTTCTATTACCACAAATCAAGATGTCTTGGTGCAGCATCAGCTGAGAAGCACAAAATCACAAAGGTTGTAGTCAGTCTGCTTTGTTTGCTTGATAGAGGTTCTCTTTGTTTCAAGGGGTTATTTGAAATTTATCGAGTGGCTTTGGGCTTGAAAATAAGCAAATTTTACAAAAATAAGATAGAGAGTTTGATGGGTTCACAGCTGGATCGAGCAACAATTGATTATCTGCTTGCTCCATCTCCACATGGGAGGGACTATTCCTATGATGTTAATTTGGTTTTGAGGCTTGTACAAGCATTTCTCATTGAATGCAGCTGTTTGTCATCGACAAGTCGTTTAAAGAAGGTTGCCAGCTTGATGGATTTGTACCTTGGGGAAGTTGCCCCGGATTCCCATCTGAAACCTTCCAAATTTGTGGCTTTGGTATTAGTGCTACCTGATTATGCTAGAGAATCTTATGATCATATCTACAGAGCCATGGACTTGTTTCTAGAGGTATGCTGCAATTTTGCAATGTTTCGTTTGCTAATAGATGGAATAAGTGTTTTGCATTAGATAGAAAATGTGGTGTAATCTGTTGTTTTTTTTTTTTTTGAGAACTTCAATATGATTGTACTGACTTTAGGTTTGCACAGGTTCGTGCTGGGTTGTGTGAAGAAGAAAGGGTAAGTGTCTGTTGTGCACTGAACCATGAGAAGCTCTCACCAGAAGCTTTGAAAGATCTATCTCGGAACTCAAAGTTTCCTTCAGAAACAGTGGAAAGAGCCCTTATTACACAAAAATCCAAGATCAAAAGATTACTGCACCAAAATTTAAGGAAGGAAAAGGATGCTGAGCAAATCCTTCTTTATAATAAAAGGCTTGATCTTTCAAGTGATAAGCTTAGAGCAGATTTGCAAGGAATGCATTGGAAGGCGATAGAGTTGGAGAAGGTTTGTGGGACAATGCAGACACATATGACGAGTATGATGAGATCAAGACTACCTATCCTAATTAGTAATGTTAGATCCTTCACCAAAACTCTGTTCATGACAAAAAGTTGGAAACTTGCTTCCCAATTTTATGTGTAAAGTTTATAAGATATATATCATGCATGGTTTGTTTATATTGTTTTTTTATGTCTTCAAAAGATACAAAAACAACTTATTTTTCGTGCAGTCCCCAAGAAAAAGCCCAACTAGCTTACGCACTCTCAGCTCTAAACTAGCCTTAACATTTACTACCTGCAATCACTCTGAAATTGTGATAATAAAAAGTGAGTTTACATAACTCAATAAGCAGCAAATCCAGGACCTATGTTTTAGAGAGGGAGGAAGAAGGGAGAAGGGAGAGAGTGATTTGAAGGGCATAATTATATTCTTAGTGTCGGTTTGATTTATGGTTTTAAAATGTGTGGTTTGAAAAAATAGCAATTTTGAAATGCAGTTAATAAAAATATAATTTTAAAAATGCAGTTAGGCATTTGCTAAAAAATATAAAAAGAGTTATTCATGTTAATTTAACATTTTATATCTAAAACACATCCTCTTGCTTAATATGTGAAAATGTGAAATTTTTAATTAGCTTAAGGGTCTTTAAGATATCATAACAAAGATTCTAAATTCAAATTTTAATTTTACAGCTTATTTCTCATTTTGTTTTTATTTTTTGAACAAATCTCTCATTTTAGTTAAGCATTCTAGATGTGTAATCTCATTTGTTGATAGAGAGTTCGAGTCTATAAGAAAAAAATATTTAAATATTATTTAAATGATTAAATACACTATTTTTTTATTTTAAGCATTTAAAATAAATAAATATTAAATAACTTTTATGAAAAAAAAAATTAAATAAGATATTGTTTACAATTTTATTTAAAAAGACGCTTGATTGTCCTCCTCCAATTTAGTGATAATAATTTGAAACCAAAATTGGAGTAATGGAGATAATGTGGGCATCTATCTATTTTAATAGTACCGAGCATCATGAATGGGCATTAAATATGAATGGATGTTTCTAAAGAATATTGACACCAATTTCCCAGTCAACCGCCGACTGCGTCAGCGAGCAACGCGGCAAAGTGCACGCGCATTGTGGGGCTCGCTAACACCAACGTTTTATATGAGAGCCCCGGAGCATACAAACAGCTTAATGGAGTTCCAAAAACCAAAGCATTTTCTGTCATCCCCTTTCTTCTTAGAAAACCAAGGTGAACATTTTTTGTCATGTCCCCATAGTGTGATGAAAGACTTAAATGCAGCAACATTGTTTACGAGGACTTGCTTTTTTTCGGGGTAGGGGACTTGCAATCCGGTAATTGGGCAATTTTGATTATTACTCTTAATGTATTAAATTTAGATCGTGTTAAAGTATGGATATAAAATTTAGACAATAAAAAATTTTAATTCATTAATTTCGTGATGAATTCGTGAGTCGTATAAAAAATTATACCCCATATGTCAAGTATCGGTTCGGATTATATTGAGACATGAATATATAAGACTGTATAGATCAATTTTAATCTGACTTAATTAAATGAGTCAGACCTTTTAACTCTAAAAGTAATGCTAGAGGGAGGATTCGGGTAGGACTTGGGTTATCTTAAAAAAGATGTGATTTTTAAAATCACTATTAGATTAAAATCCAATAGCCAACTATCACAAGTTCAATGGTGAATGTTAAATCATCACTTATCCTAAAAGGAAGAAGTAAATTTAATCATTTAATCAATACTTTAACACTTCCTTTCACGTATGGGTTCAAACTCTCTTTTAATAAATGAGGCCCAATACGTGAAATATTTAATTGAAATGGGAGTGAAATGACGGAGTCAAGGTTTGAACTCATAACCTTTAGCTCTGATACTATATTAAATCACCACTTATCACAAAAGCTTAAGCTAATAGGAAAAAATAAACTTAATCACTTAATCAATACTTTAACAGTAATTTTAAAAGGCACATTACTTTTGAAGGGATAAGTCAATTCCTATATGGATTCTCCCTCTAACATTACTCTAACTCTAATCTACTAATTTTGTATTGAATTCACGTCGAGTTTACAAATTGTATAAAAATTGTTAATTTTATAATTTAAACAATAAATATAAAAAAAATCCTCATGGAGCTCGGTAATCTCAATAGATGCTCAAGCTGAATAAGATTTATTTGAATAAATGAATTCTATAAAAATCACCACACAATTAGCTGGCAGAACTACGAGTTCGAGTCCGGAAGTTGGAAAGTAGACAATGATTAACATTATTCGACAGTCAACTTAGTGGAAATAAAATGACATGATTCTATAAAAAAGTTTGACTATTACGGTTTGAGCTGCATGGACCAACATTCTTGTAATCACCAATTTTCTAAGAGAGAAAGACCACAATATTGATATCAGTGTTTGTTTAGTCTTCCAATTTTTTGGAAGCAGAGAGCATTAATGGATTGACAAGGTTAAGAAACCCTATTTGAAAAAAAAAAATTTACCACCGTTTGTCTGCAACTGCAAATAGTCCCTTGGCCCATGATGAGGCACTCAAACTTCCCTCCAGGTCTAGAGTTAGTGTTTTAATATCGTATAGTTAGGTGTCTGAACCTCGAAATGGTTGGACTACATTGTCAAAATGTGTGAACGTTTTTGTCTCATTTTCCAAGGTTTTTTGTTTTTTTTTTTCCCTTGCTTGTAACTCGCATTGATCTAAAAACTTGTGACCTAAAATAGGTCTGTTTGGTCAAAAAGATTTTAAAAAAACTTGACTTTCTTTTTAATAGTAAAAAAAAAGCCAAGAATTGTATTTTGGAGAAATGTTGGAAATGATGTTGTTTCTAAAAAGTTATTTCAAACTTTTTTTTTTTTTATACACAAAATATCTATTTTCCAACGTAATTCCAAATAAGATCTAAGTCCATTAATATTTTGTGACACCTTTGTGCTAATGCATAATGTTATATATCACATTTTAATTTTATAATTATTTTATAATGTTGACATGTCAATTTTAACTATTTTTTTTATTTTTTTAATAATGATTGATTTAAGAGTTGGTTGAGGCTTTTACACCAGCATTATATAATAATTATGAGATAAAAATATAATTAATAATTAGTGTTACACTTTTAAGTCATTTCTTGTTAGATTTGATCTTTAGTTTAAAGCTGCAATTGCTACTTCGCAAAAGCTGGTCTAAAATTTGTCTTCTTCCTTTTGGGCTGAGCTCTGAGGAACATTTGTAATAAATGGGGGGCATGTGGTGTAGGCCTGCTTCAATCTCAGGCCTCTTGTTTGACGACAAAAGGTTTCATCAGTTGACCTAGCTGTTGCCCACATGAATAGCTTGGAAAATTCAAATTCCAAAAGCAATTTTAACTATATTTTCTTTCAAGCAGGTTGATTTCATATTCAATTAATTTAATGCTTCGATATTTATTCTTCTTTTTTATTCAATTCTTAAACTTATGATAATCCTGTTTCTATTATAGTCCTTTTTTCCTTTGATCATATTTGCTTGCCAAAAGAGACGGGGTCTTTTTATGACCCGTATGAGTGGAAAGCATAAATTGATTATAATGGGCTTGCTTGTGGAACGAATGCAAGCCCAGAATGGGACCAACTATTAGGCCCATTTCTTGAAACGCCGTCGTTGAATTCTAGAAGGCATTCACAGCCATTCCTCTCCTCTTTTTCCTTTGGAAAACCGAAAGTTGAGAAAAAAAAAAAAATTGTAGTTATCAAAAACATAATAAAAGAGAAACAGCTCCGATTTGCTCTATGATTTTCTTTTCCTGCGAATAATACTTTCCTGGAAAAAGAAAGCGAAGATGTTGGAGAAGATCGGGTTGCCGGCGAAGCCATCGCTGAGAGGGAACAATTGGGTGGTTGATTCTTCGCACTGTCAGGGATGTAATTCTCAGTTCACCTTTATCAATCGCAAGGTTTGTTTTTGTTTGACTTTCCCTCTTCTATCTATCAATATATCTATTTCCTCCTATGATCCCATTAATCGGTTGCGAATATGTGACTTATTTGTTTGTTTCTTCTAGACCCATGTCGCAAATTTTGCGGTTTTGATTCTAAAATTATGAACTTGACCGTGATTACTTGATTAGGCTGATAGTGCAGTTGTTTTTTCTTTTCTTTTCTTTTTTCCCCACTCTTTTGGTTGTAGTTAATGGTTTAAAGGATACATTGGAAGCAAGACTATTTTTGGAGAAACCCATGCTTGTTTGTGTTATGGGGAATCTGTAGTTTGAGTGGATGGGACTTATTTAGTCCAATATGCTTGCTTTAAGTTAGGTTTGGAAAATATTAGTTTATGTTTGTTTTGATTAGTATGGAGAAGTACAGTACTAGAGGATTGAATTTGCTTGAACTGGTTAAATAAGAGCTTCCAATTGAGATGATAGAGCAGTACAGGGCTCTGATTTTTGTTACAAGTTTATTGATTTTTCCTTTTACTCATTTTAAGCTTTTGATGGGACCGAATAAATTTTTTATTTTTAGCGTTGCTACTTCTTGATGATGTGCATTCTGGGTTTTCAGCATCACTGCCGAAGGTGTGGGGGCTTGTTTTGCAGCAGTTGTACTCAGCAAAGGATGGTTTTGCGTGGACAAGGTGATTCACCTGTGCGCATATGCGAGCCTTGTAAGAAGCTTGAAGAGGCTGCTCGTTTTGAGATGCGACATGGGCATAAGAGTAGAGCTGGGAGAGGTATATTCATATCTGGAGGCTGTTATTCTCTTTTCTCTTGCATTGAACATATACCCATTGGGACACCAATTGCAATATTGCATGGTCTTGCCTCATTGCAAGAAGCATATGCTCACTTCTTTAATCATTTCACATATCTAGCTTTAATTAGATCCTTAAAAATCTGGTTGGGCTGTGCACTGACTCTGACGGAGTTGGAAACACCTCTTTTGCCTTCCAACTCCAAGTCACCAATTGCATGGTCTTGCCTCATTGCAAGAAACATATGCTCACTTTACTTCTTTGTTCATTTCACATATCTAGCTTTAGCCTTAAAAACCTGGTAGGGCTATGCACTGACTTTGATGGTGTCAGAAACACCTCTCTGGCTTCTACCTCCATTGGAGTTGGAAATCCTCTTATGCCAACCTCCAACGGAGGTGATTTCCGACTCAACTCCGACTCCCAATATGTCAGAGTTGGAGTCGGTCAGAAATTCGGAGTTGGGACTGGCTCCAAAAAAATGAAAAAAATAAATAAATGTCGAAGAATAGATCTCTTCTTCCTTTTGTCTCTTCAAAGACAGAGAGAAGTTCTTCGTTGAATGAAGATCTCTTCATCTTTGGCAAAGAAGACTAAGAATTGAAGATCTCTTGTCTTTGTCTGACTAATTGTTCTTTGTCTTCAACCAAAGACAAGGATATTCTTTGTCTTCAAGAAGAAAATGGCAGTGAACCAGAGAAGAATGAAGACAACGAAGAATGAAGAAGGAAAAGACTAGTGAGAAATGATGGTGAACAAAGAAGAAGAAGAAGATTTGAGAGAGAGTCTATGACATAGAAAAAAGTGAGGGATGAGGGTTAGGGTTTCAGAAAAAATAGCATATGTATACTCACCAAAACGATGCAGTTTTAAGTATAAAAGAGTTTTGTTTTTTTTAAAGTTGGGTTGGGTCAGAAAAAGTCACAAATTCTACCTATATTCTGACTTCCAACCCAACTTTTTCAGAATTAAAAAGAAACTTCCGAAATCCGACCTGCCTACTGTTGGAAGCCAACCTGATCGGGTTGCATGTGGGTGAAATTTCAGGCTTTTGAACAACCCTAAATTCTGGGGCACATAAAATTCATTTGATACCCACCCTGCCCATTTCTCATTTATCATTCTTTCATAACTTATAAATTATCTGTTTCTTTGTTTTTAATACTTTAAATCTCTATCCAATTGAAGTTGGTCCTAGTATGACCTGCTACATTACCTATATTTTTTCATGGTGTAATTAATTGCAAAGGTATATATCGAATTAATAGATTGGTTAATATACTTTGAAGAACTATTCTACTGGCTGTCAATAGCAATGGAAAATTCTAGTTTAGACAAGTTAAGCTGTTGCATGTACTTTTTAAAATTTTCTTTCCGGAAGGAAGGGGGATCAGAAATTGTTGGATGCCATGCAAAATTATGGAATATTTATAAGTCCAAGTGTTAGTTGAAACTCTTCTGTAGCTTCTCATCTTCCATAGCAAAGTTTGTAAATATAGGTATTTATGAGGAGCACCTGCATTTGTCAACACAAACTGCTATACTGGATAGTTACTCTGGGGTTCCAGACTACCAGCTTATTGGTTCACATTTTCAAAAGGATTATCTCCCAGGACCTCCCTGGATTTCTTTCCTGGTTTTTTGTACTTCCTCGTTTCACTTTTTTGTTTCATTTTTTATCTTTTGATTCTGTGCTTTCTTCCTGCTGGCTAGCTACATCCTATATGTTCTGATCGTTAGCTATTTTGTTAGCTACATTATCTGCCCATTTGACAATTGGTGTTAGAAATATTAGCCAGATATATATATTTTTTTTTTCTTTTTTAGTTATGTTGTCCATCATTATAATGCCAAATTTGCTTATGTTGCAATGTTTCACATAGTTATAAAATGAACTAGAATAACTTCACTATTAAATTGTAGCTCTGTTCTCAATGTTTATACCCTTTTGTGCAGGCAGTTCAAAATTGACTTCAAAGAATGAGGATGAAGTTCTGAATCAGATTCTGGGTAGTGTGCGAGAGGAATCTGTTTCATCGGGGCAGGAGTCAAACAATGAGATTGTTTCTAGTATTCAAAGGGCAACTAGCAGTGCATCCTGTTCAAATGCTCAAGAAGTTGATAATCTGGATGGGGGAGGAGAAATGCATGGAAGTATTTCTCGCAATGAGCCTAATCATTTAAAGAGTGAAATGGGATCTGCTAGTCCTGAGGAATTGCGTCAGCAAGCTTTGGATGAGAAAAAGAAATATAAAGTTCTGAAAGGAGAAGGGAAGTCAGAGGAAGCTCTCAAAGCTTTTAAGAGAGGGAAAGAGCTTGAGAGGCAGGCTGAGGCTTTGGAAATAGACTTGAGAAAAAGCCGTAAAAGGGCTTTATATTCTGGACACATGGCTGATATCCAGAATAAAGATGATCCTAAAGAATCTGGGAGAAAAAATAAGATCATTCCGCGTGCGTTCAAAGAAAAGGATGACCTTGCTTCTGAACTCAGAGAACTGGGATGGTCTGATAAAGATTTCCATGAAGATAAAAAACCAGCAAGTATGAGTTTGGAGGGTGAACTGTCGTCTCTTCTTGGAGAAGTCTCTCAGAAGACTAATAGAAATGAGGTTAGTGGTGGCATTGACAAGACCAATGTTGTTGCTCTCAAGAAAAAGGCACTCACGTTGAAGCGTGAAGGGAAGCTAACAGAAGCCAAGGAAGAATTGAAGCGAGCTAAAGTTTTAGAGAAACAACTTGAAGAAGAGGAACTCTTGGCTGGGGCTGAAGATTCTGATGACGAGCTTTCTGCATTAATCCATAGTATGGACAATAATAAAGAAGAATTGTCAATTCTAGATGAGCAGGAGCATGGTTTTGATTTTGATCATATTGTTGGCACTTCTGATGATTTTGTTGTTGATAGTAATTTTGAAGTGACAGATGAGGATATGGAGGATCCTGAAATAGCTGATGCTTTGAAATCATTAGGTTGGGCTGAAGACTCTATCCATCCAAAAGATATTTTGCACCAGTCTGTTCCTGTTGACACAGAAGCAATGTTAAGTGAAATTCATAATTTGAAGAGAGAGGCTCTTAATCAAAAAAGGGCAGGTAATGTTAAAGAGGCAATGGCAAAGCTTAAGAAGGCAAAGCTTCTTGAAAAGGACCTTGAAAGCTTTGAGTCTCAAAAGGATAACTTTATTGTACAGAATCCCACGGTATCTCAAAAACACTCAACTTCTCTATTGGCTGATAAATTTTTAACCACAACAGAGGTTGATGATGGAGATGTTAATGCAAGGGAAGATGGTGATCCCAGACTTGCACGGAAGAGTAGATTAACGATTCAGAAGGAGCTTCTGACTTTGAAAAAGAAGGCTCTTGCTTTGAAAAGGGAAGGAAGATTAGATGCGGCAGAGGAAGAATTGAATAAGGGTAAGGTTCTTGAGCATCAGCTTGAACAGATGGATAATGCTTTGAAGGGGAAGGCTGCACAGGTTACTGTTGGTAGTAAAGACTCAGATTTGTCATACAAACATCCAGATATCAATAAAAATCTTCCAGTTGGAGGAGATGGCGAAGAAGACATAACAGAGCAAGATATGCATGACCCAACCTATCTTTCACTTCTAAAGAATTTAGGTTGGACTGATGAAGATAATGAGCTCGCAAATTCTGCATCCAAACCTTCTAAGCAAGATGATAATCTTTCTATGCAGATAAGTGAGCCTTCTTTAATTCCATCCCCTCCTAATGTCTTGGTCAGGGCATCAAGAAGTAAAGCTGAACTCCAGAGGGAACTCTTAAGCTTAAAGAGAAAGGCTTTTGCTCTGAGACGTCAAGGGAAGACTGAGGAAGGGAGAAGGTCTGAGAAATGCAAAAGTATTAGAGGCTCGATAGCAGAGATTGAAGCTCCAAAGAAAGAAATTCAGATTGAATCTAATAGGCCTAAAGACAAAATCTACAAAGCCCCTATTGAGAGTTCAGTGATGGAAGGAGATGAAGAGGATGTTCCAGAGAAGATATGCATGACCCAGCACCACTCAATGCTAAAGAATCTGGGTCGAACGAACTTGAACCTGTAGCCATGCTAGAGAGGCCTAAGCAAGTTGCTATTAATACCTTACATACTATGGATCCATCTGTAATTGTCTCCTCCTCTGACCCTCCTGTTGCAGCACCAAGAAGTAAGGGAGAAATCCAAAGGGAATTTTGGGTTTGAAAAGAAAGGCCCTTGCTCTTAGACGGAAGGGAGAAACAGAACAAGCAGAAACATTGAGAATCGCCAAGGTACTAGAGGCCCAGCTGGAAGATTTGGAAACCCCGAATAAGGAACTTCTGGTTAATGCTTCCGAGAATAAAAAGACCTGAGCCTTTTGATTTATTGGTTACTCATGAAACGATGGAATTCCAAAGATGCAGTGGAAGTAAATAGAGGGTCAGCCCAGCAGTGGTGAGTCTAAATAACGAAGTTTTTCAGTCATCAGTGGGTTCAGGAAAAACGAAAAGTGACATGGTTAATCCTCCCTTTAGGGATTCTGTATTTCGATTCCTGGAATCTCTCAGTTAAGTGAGAACAAAAGTCCATCTTTTTGTAGAATTGGGTACTTCAGGTAAAATTAGTGCTCTGGACAACAACAAAACAGCAGGCACTTCTTACATCTCTCCACCTGGCCAGGCTGTGAACATGACGGATCTGCTGACTGGTGATGATTGGAGTTATTCTCAAAGTCTGATGAAAGGCAAGAGGAGAAATTAAAGTTTGGTTCTGATGTTTCATCTCTTACTAGTCCTGCTATTCTCTTGGCTCCCTCTCAAGTCCCAAAGAAGATCTTGGAAGCAGGATGATGTTACACACAAGAAAAAGAAATGGTAAATGCAGATGAGAAGATAATATAATAAAGCAAATTCATTCAGGGATTTTTTTTCAGAAAAATGACAGCTCCTGCAGCAAGAAATTTTGGCTCATAAGAGGAAGCAGTTGCTTTAAGAGAGAAGGGAAATTGACAGAAGCTCGAGAGGAACTTCGTCAGGCAAGCTGCTTGAGAAGAGTCTGGAGGACAATCCCAGCCAAAAACTGTCCTAGTGATGTGTCTACTTCTAACGTTCTTTTGTTGAAAAAAGGAGCAGGGTATTTCAAATTTGGCTCCGAAACCACTGTCCAGCCGTGATCGTTTCAAATTGCAACAGCAATCTCTTGGCCACAACGTCAGGCCCTGAAGCTGCGAAGGGAAGGGACGGGTGGAAGAAGCAGAGGCTGAGTTCGAGTTGGCAAGGCACTTGAACCGCAGTTGGAGGAGTTTGCTGCTCATGATTCTGCAGAGTCTTCTGTTGGTAAATTAGAACCAGTAGATGATGTGGTTGTTGAGGATCTTCTTGATCCTCAACTGTTATCTGCTTAAAGCGATTGGCGTGGAAGACGCAAATATGGCGGTGTCACGCGTCCCAGAAAGACAAGAGCCATTAAAACTCAATGTTGGTAAAGTGGGAATTCTAATCTAGAGAGAACTCAACTGGAAGAACGGATAAAGCAGAGAGGGTAAAGGCAGTAAAGTTGAAACGTTCAGGAAAGCAAGTGAGGCTTGGATGCTCTTCGGCAAGCCAAATTCTTGAAAGAATCTGATTACTTGCTTACAATGAAGAAATAAGGATATCCTGTTTTGAAGCTGGGAAATCCTCCCTTGTGCAAGCTCGGATGTTTCTGTAGGTGAGGTTGCTGTGGCAAAATAACTCTGAAGCAGGATTATATGCTTGATATTTAAGAATCTTCTCTTCCATGCATGCACGCATGTCGCATGTATTTGTTATTAAGGTTAACGATTGGTCAATGAAAAAGTGTATAATAATTTATAGAGATACATTTTTTCTATGGAAAAGACGGAAGATGTTCTTGTTTCACTCGAGTTTCCTCTTTGTCCCTGTTGTGTTGTCGAGGGAGGAATTAGAAAAATTGGTATGTACTATAATTTTTGTTTAAATTTGTAATGATAAACGAGGATGAATTGTTTTTTTTCAATGAAATCAAGTATCTTTGACCTTTATGCTAAGCTTTGAAATGGAGTATAACTTCATTTTGCTTTGAATCTTTGGTCAATCTTCCAAAGGAATAGAGCATGAGATTTGTTCTCTCTCTCTCTCTCTCTCACGGGCCGGGCTTAATTCTTGCAGGCGGAGCTCAGCTCAATATCAAATTTGGGTTCTACTGTACGAGCTCAACGCAGCCAGAACTCAAAGAAATCCAACCCAATAAACTTTTAGCCGAACTATTGATTTCGGGCAATCTCATCCCAATTGACGGCCCCTAGTACACCTAGCTGCAATAGCAGCGAAAAGAAAGAGAGCAGTGCACAAATATTACAGATTTTATGATGTCTCTTGCTCTTATTAACCATCTCTAAACAATAATATGTTTATGGTGAAGAATACGGTAAAGCCTCTTCAACATAGTTCACATTACTTATATGTGAAACCAAAACCACAGGCCAATCAAGTTGTTGGGCTCCGTTTGTCAAAATTTTGATTTTATGTCTATTGTTTTCTCTTTTCAAAATAAAATATATATAAAAAAAAAAAAAACAATTCAAATAAAAAATATTCTTTGAAACATAAAAATAATTTTCAATTTTATGTCACATGAACACTTTTTTAAAACGAAAATAAAAAAACACCACCCAAATTAAACACATAAAAGGAGGATCTTCAACTTTGGAACCGTCAATTGTCATTTTTTTTTTTTTTTGATGATTTTATCAATTACTTAATTATTGAGCACAAAATTTTAGAAGAAAAAGAAAAAAAAAATACAAAAGTATTTAAAAATTTTAAAAGAGTTTGAACGGTAAAAAGTAGCGAAAGGAAGGTTAATGATGATATATTTGAAAGTATGAGTCGGAACTAAAGTGAGAAAAAATAAAATATCATTAGAGTATTTTCAAATCCACGTAAAAATTTGAGGAGCCTTTTATGAAGTTTCTCCTACTTTTTTCTTATATATATGATATATATATATATCTTTTTTTTTTTTATCTCCACATAAAACATGTGCAAACTTAACCATTAAATTAAAGGACTTAAAGATATATGGTTATCTAGAGAAAAAAATTAAATCAAAAATATGTCGCAAAAAATAGACACCAAACATACATCACTTCCTTCAAAGGAATGAATTCAACCAAATTATCAACAGAAACTCTCTGAATATTAGATTAGATCAGCATTGCCTAATGAGTTTCGCTAAACAGATTTCATATCGTTCCAACGAAACCTACAATGCTTCTTCTAATGCAAGATCTTCATTGTGTAAAGAAAGTCATGGAGAGGGAACTTATCTTTGGTAAATTATTGTGTCCAGTTTGAGGAGTTTAATGTATTTCTAAACTTGAAGTTTTTCCCTCCGCTGCGTGTTCTTTATCTTCTGTTTTTTTTATAAAATTACGCTCTTCGAAAAAAAAAAATGAAAAAAAAAAAAAAAAACTTTAGAAATTTTATAGTTGCTTTAAGCTCTTAAAAGTATGAACATAAACTTAACACGAACCAACCTAATAATTCTCTTGTCTTTTTTTCTCTTTGCTTCGTCTTGTTGATTCAAACATATTTTAAATATTTTCACATGTTTTCAACACCACCATGGGGTTGTCACTGGCTTTGTCTGGTCAATAATGGACCCCAGTTCAAAGAGTAAAACTCCTCCGCTTCAGCAATACGTGAAAATCACACATATCTTGGATTAATAGCTTTTGATGGAAAAAGATTAAAATTTTTATTTATGCAGGAATGCCCAACCAATAAAAAAAAGGAAAAATAGTAGATATCAGATTCAGCATGCTGTTTGGGAAATCTTATTTGGCGTCCATGGCCTCTTCTGGCAAACTCGTTGAAAATTTATTGCTTCGAAAATCCTTGTGCTTAATGCCTATAAAAAATTAAGCCATTTTCCTCGCCCCCATCGTACCTGGTCTTGGCTGGTCAGTAAGTCACCCATGAATTACAAAGACGCCACTCACAACGCAAAATTGCATGTGAAATTAATATGACACGTGTTTACGTCTTTTTTTCGGTTCGC
>FXXK01001456.1:55255-66126 GCA_900184695.1 Betula pendula | reverse complement strand
GGATCCTTACGTTTATTATTAGTGTGTTTGTACATGTGTACGTTAAAATGTGATGTTTTTTTTTTGAATTGTAAAAATAAACTTTCAAAGAATGTCCTTATCCACTGCCACACACCTTTAGCCGATAAAACGTGATAAGGGGCATGAAACTAGGAATTCGGTTGTATGTCCATTCTCCCCAAAAATTTTTTCCCCCAAATCTTCCCTCCTCCCTCCCTCCGATAGCCATCCCACCAGCTACCCACAAGCACCTCGACCACCAACTACCACAGCACCCCGTGTGGTTGGCGACCATCGTGCAACCTCTGGGGGTGGGTCCGACCCACCCGACTGGTTTCTCATTGGTGCTGGCTGCGAGCCAACCCCGTGGTTACGGGGCGTGGTTGCTGGCCACCCCTGCAAACCTTGCGGGGTGGCTCCAGCCACCCCCGCAACCCCATTTCGGGTGCGGTGGGTTGGCCGGCTGGTGGCATTAGCCGACCACCCCACCGCCCACACGTTTTTTAAAAGCCGATTCAAAAAAAAATTTATTTGGGAAAACAGCTAAAAGTGTCGTATTGTGTCGCTTAAAACTCGTTTGGCGGCTATTTTTGGAAGTACAAATATATTTATATTTAAAAAAATAAAGCCATTTTAACGGCGTGGCGGGCACCACTGCACGATATAAACCTGTAAGGGCACCTTAGCGCCGTTAACAACGCGACCTTGTAATACGTGCTATTAACCCGAATTTAGCTTCTGTTCTTGTCTATTACTTGCCTTAACTGTGACAATTAACGTACGAATTTTAGAGGATTTCTGGACATCTTGTCAAATACGAAGTTTGAGGATAGAATTATACCCTATGCCTTTATATTAATCACTCAAATCCTATAAAATAGTAGCTAATTACAAAGACGTATAATAGTTATTGAGATGAAATCCTAACGGTGACTTGTGACATGGACTCCATAAAAATAACATTCCTTTTTTTTTTTTTAATCTAGATCACACATTCCATTTATTGAAGAAAAAATTTGGAACACGAATAGTTCACAATTATATATACATCAGTAGATACCTGAGGCATCTCCATATAAATCACTTTCTCAATTGAGGAAGAGCAGCTTGCAAGGACTATGCACAACACAATGTTGCTTCTCGACGAACGTGAAACAGCTCCCAATGTTAAAAAGCTGTTAGACACTACGGCATCAATCAACAATCTGGCCCAAAACGAACACCAATTTTTGCAATTTTGCGTAATGGTTACAAACCACCTGAAGTGCATCCCATCCAGAATTATCTCTTCCACATACCCAACCCTAAGAGTAAGAGTAAGAATGAAGGAATAAAATTAGAGAGAAAAAGGATTCAGATTGGTGCATAACTTGAGGTGGTTAGTCAGGAGGTAAAAACTTACCATTCTCGATTGTGTTATTTAGTTATGATATGAACTTAAATTTGTTATTATTTTTAGTTTGGTTGCAGTGATTGAGAAATAAAATATATAGATTGTTTTGAGTTTTGGAATGATAAAGTTTAAGAGTTAGGCTGTTGTTGTTTGATGAGTTGAAGTTTTGGTGGATTGGATTGTTGTAATGTTTTTAAAAAGACAAGAAGTGTTGTTTTTTGTTGTGTTAGGATAGTAAAACATTAGGTTGATGGTTTGATGAGATTAAATAAAAAACTAGAGTGTTTGGTGTTTTCGGAGAAAGGAGCGAACATTGTCTACGGACTTCGGTTGACCTAGATTGGGTCTCAATCGATCGAGCGCACCTAAGAACAACTCGATAACACTCGGTCGAACCTTAGTTGATTGTCAACGAGCTAGTCCAAAATATTAAAAATGAGGGGTTTGTTTTTTGGTTAAATAGACTTACCCGTGCAAATAACAATTATTTGTTTATAAAGCCTTATGGATGACAATGTGCTGACACTTAGATATATTAGAACTACCAAAGTGTGTATCAAGTCTCCTCCTTTAGAGACCAGTCGCCTTTCTTGAATGAAAAGTGGTCACATGCCCCCTTTTTTGTGATCTTCTTATAATACGCCATGTTTTTCTTATAAAAACCAAAATTAAAAAATTAAAAACGAATTTTTTTTTTAAAAAAAATGCACCTTGATTGGGTGGCCTAACCAAATTATGTGGGGTGCGCCAATGGCTCATAGCCATCCCTACCCACGGGGTGTTTCGCAAGCAACCCCATTTGCGCTTCGAGGTTTTCAGTTCTTTTTTGTAAAAAAAAAAAAATTAGTTTTTTATGGTTAATCAAATATAAGGTAAATTTCGTTTTTCATGGCAAAACAAGGATAGTTTTGGAAAAGTTGTTTGCGCATCACTTCAATTTTATTTATTTTTTAAAATAAAAGTAATAAAAAAATTAAAAAGTGACGTGGCACGAACAACATTGCACAAGTTGGCTAGCAAATTAACGAATGACCATTTTCAAATTCACAAAAATTAGTTCCAGTTGAAACTGAAAAATAAAAAACTTAATGTATTATTTAAATTGGCTATTTTAAATTAGGATGGTTTGGCCCCCCTAAACTTTATTTATTTATTATTTCCAATTTTTTTTTTTAATTTAATTTTTGTTTATCAAGAAAATAAAAATTAAAATAAAAAATTAAAGTAACGAGGCACTGAAAACATGCTGTTGCCAATGGGACCTTAGATTTTTTTTTTTAAAATAATATTTTTTACTAATTAATAATTACAAAGTTAAATTGTTAATTGGGGTTTGTCAATAGTTCAGGAAAGGATTTTTGAAGGATTTTAGTTAAATTTGGTTTCCACTTGAACATAATGTGGTAAGATTGATAAATGGGGCTAAGTTTAAACAAAGCTGCTATTGATGTATATTTACAGTGTTACAACTTTCAGGTTATTGGATAAATACAAATGGATCTTAATCGGAGCCAAATATATTTAATCCCACCTTTTTTTTTAAAGGAAAAAAGATGTTAGGGTATGAGAGAATTGGGTTAACATGTGTGTTTGTAAGTAGAACACTTCCTTCAACTAAATAATATTGTTTATCTGAGATTTCTTTAATATATTATATGCGACTTAATATAATAAAGTTACGAATGCTATTTTTTCTCTATGATTTATGAGCCAACATTTCATATTTATACTTTTATATACAATTACTAAATAATAACTCTAAATTTATAGGAAAAGGTATAAGTAACTATTTCTAGAGTGTTCTTTATTTTGAATAAAACTGATAATAAGAGTACAATCCAGTTTGTTTCCGTTATAGTTCCTGATCCTTTTTGCCCCGGCCTTGTGATTAAATAAAAGTTGAAGGAACAACTCCAAAAATAACAGTGTATAAAAATCAACCTTCTCATTATAAAGATCGCAAATCGCTCAACATAATGTGTGCAAGTTCATTTGAAGTTGATGTTTTCCTGCCAATTTAGTCGCAAATCTCGCTAAAGCAACCTAAGGATAAGTTGAGAACTTCTAGAACCCGATAGTTCGACTTATGTTAACAACCGTTTGGCCTTGTAAACGTTGTCATTTTTCGTAAATTATCCACATTTATTCCTTTGAATAAACTTTCCTACGCTTACAAACGCTTACCTTCGTCTATTAATGGTTGCATCTTACTGTCGATCTAGTCTACTTAATTTCATGATTCACTGGTGTCAATTATATAGGTTACTACACGTAGCCACGTAGATCTGCATCTGCTTAAACATATGCACAGTATACATCCCTCCATGTCTTGAGTCTAGTCCTAAGAAAATAAGTGGACTTAAAAAGATCTAAAGTTTTTTGGGATCAGTCTCTAAAATTTGGTAAGAGGTAGTTGTAACTTTATTATTTTTCTCTTCTTTTTTCTTTTTGTAGTGGTGAGCGACCTGTATCTTGGATAAATTTGTGTTCCAGTTTTTGACTTGAATTTATTATCTATACTAGGTATTTTTACCTTTCGCTCCGTGTTTTATTCCACTATCAACAAAATAGGTGTTTCTTGTACGGTTAAAAGCCGGTCAGGAACTTAGCTAAAAACCGTCAGTAATCTAATCCATAATATCTCCAAAACAACTAAAACACCACATTTATTTGCCTTTTTTTAAAATAAGATTCGTACTGCACATTATATCTTTTTACCTTCCCCTATCTATATACAATATGCTCTCATTGGATTTATATATTAGAAAATTAAGCTACAGGACCAGATACATATAACAATATATATACAATATATATAGTATAAATATTGGTCCAGCAGCTATGCTCGTGTAGTAATGCTAACATAATTTTTTTTACCCATCAACCGTCTCTCTCTTATTAATAAAATACACATAATTTCCATCACTTGTTGCAATTGACCGAGACTGATATATATTTGGATCTTATAGAGACACATTTCCACCCCCCGCTTGCGTTTCAGATGGTTCTGAGATGTGGATTATTACGTCTTCGCTGCTCCTTCGTTCTACTATCAACTTTCTTCCTGTTTTTGCACGTCCATATATTTATATTTATTACAAACAAACATACTCTAAGTTTAAAAGAAAAGACACTAATCAGCACATAATAAACACGGTATTCACTCTATTGACCAAGTCTATGCATAAGAAAAGCCAAATTTCAATGGATAGTAGACTTTCCAAAACATCTTTAAATTGATGAAAATAGCCACCATCAAGTTCAGGATTACAAAAATGAAATTTATCACTAGCATTTAATAGCAATGATAGCAAAGCTGGAGAACAGACTGGTAAGAATTTAAAACTAACAGAAGGAACAGAACTTTTTAAATTAGAAACTAGGGAATTAGTCAGTAGATCAACCATGAAACAGCAAAAGAAAGATTAAAAAGTAGATTCAAAACATTACAGCCACTTCCTTTTTGCCTAAGAGAGCACATTACAAAAACATTGCAAACACAATGCAACGTAGCTGAAAACATAAAGTGCCGTCACCAGTTCCAGCAACAAACAAATTTATCTTGTTTAAAATAATTTAAGTGCAGAAATGTGTATAGAATACACATGCCAAAAGCTGCTAAAAACTTACATTCCGAAACTCATACAACAACACAATTCTGAAACACGATGTTTAGCATGACCACCCGTGCATTATCTTGTAAACAACAAACTAAAATAGTATCTAGCTATATTATGGCACCAAAAAGCCAAATTAAAGTCAAATCTAACAATATCATCGACATATATATACAGATAACATTGACATTTTTTTGATAGTACAGGATAGAATTGACATTAAAGTGACCGAACTCAGTTGACTGGAAATATTAAATCCAATCTCACCAAGACGCTAAATAATCCGTCATCATCTGCTATCAGCCAACACCAGAAGCTTACCCTCTGGCAACGATAAGTACGCCTGCAAATCAAGAGCACACCCATGTTAATAATCCAATAAGCGAAGACACTCGAAACCTAAGAATCAATAAGTTAAATTCACCCACAATAAGAACTAAGAAACTTGCAGAAGACCACACATCATGATGAAGTTCAAGCAAACATAAAATATTCCTCATCCCCCCATCCGACACCCTTCCACCAATTTCTCTCTATCCAAGTTAGGGACCAAACCCTAAGAGAGAGAGACGAATTTACCATCAAAATGTGAGTGCGTGGGCGGGCATGAACGGCGGAGAGGACTTCGGAAGAACGCGCCGCCGGCGGCGTGGGCGTGGTGAACGACGTCGGGTCTACTAGGCGTCAGAAATGGATCGAGAGAGTGAGATGACCGATCTGAGAGAAAAAGAGAGAAAAACAGAGATGAGTGCGACTGAGATGAGAAAAAAACAGAGGGTGAGGGAGGGAGAAGAGAGATCTAGAAGGGAGAAAAGAGATGAGAGCAGGGAGAGAAAGAGGGGGTCTGAGAGGAGAGAAAAAACAGAGGTGATGAGTGAGAGAAAAAAAGGCCGCCCCCTTTTTTGCTATGCGGGGCGTTGGAAATTTCAAGAGAAAAAATCATTACCTGACGGTTCATCTGAAACCGTCAGTCAATGTTAGACGGTTTAAAAAAACGTCATGATCAATTTTTCACTGACAAGTTTTATAACCGTCATTAAATATTTTATCCTGACATTTTTAAAAACTGTCAGAAAAAAACCGCTCAAAAATCGTACTTTTTTTTGAGTGTTCTGTCTCTGTTTATAATTACTTGTCACTTCTCTCTTTCACTTCACTTACTTTCGTTGTTATTCACATATTTAGTATTGCGCAATATCAACACCAACTATGGTTTGTCACTTGGCGTGTACTGGTCAATAATGACACATGTTCAAACTACTGTTCGTCTTCAGCATACGTGAACACACAATATCTTGATTATAGCTTTGATGGATTATGATTATGATTTATGCATGGTTGGCTGGTTGGCTGTCAGAAGTCACCCAAATGAATTAACAAGACGCCTCTCAAACGCAAATTGCATGGTGAAATTAATATGACACGTGATACGTCTTTTCGGTTTTTCCATGTGTCCGATTGTCATACTCTCAATGAATCATGAAAACAATCTGAGTGTTCATTTCATTTACTTTAAAAGACTGGGTTTGCATATATGTGATACAAAATATAATTGAGGCTGAAAGTTATATCTAAAATCAGGTTGGGGGCAGGACGACAAAAAAAAATTATAAAAAAATATAAAATGAAAAATATTTTGATAATTTTTGCACCTCTCAGTTAGAATTTAACAAAAAAATTATAATGGAGAAGAGTTAAATAATATAAATTAAAAGTATAAAAAGCAAAAGTTAAAAAAAAATATTTCTAAGTAATGTGAAAGTTTGAAAGCCTTTGTTAAGTTTTTTAAAAAAGCAAACATTTCTCTTCAATCTAACGTGGTTTGATGACAGTGCGATGTGATCTGTTATTGTCTATCAAACTTAGGACCAATTTGTGACAAGAAAATTTTGTAACTTTATAATGATGTCTGACACATTTTAAAGCGATGACAGCCTCTCGGTAGGTGGGCAACAGAGATACTAAAATAATTTTTTAGATGAAGAAAATTTTATTCAATTTATTTTAATACATAATAAATATTATTTATTAATATTGAATTTTTTAAAAGTTAATGTTTACATTTTAAAGAGTAGAACGAGAGTTAATAATTATTGAGTTTTAAAAAATTTATTATTAATAAATTACACTTATTATATATTGTTTTTTATGTTTTCACATAAAAAAAAAAAAATCCTTCTTAGTTTTTTAAAGTTTCAATATGGTATACCCAATAATAAATCCGACAAGCCCATTGATTACTAATTGGCCCAAAGTCAATAGTATGGCCTAAATACATGGGGCCCAGGCCACCGAGAAAGCAACCTCAATTATTTTCTCCATTCTCAGCGAGAAGTTAGATACTGTACGAAGACACACGCGTCACACCCTACGTAGCAAGTGACATTTATTTCGACACCACTATCTTGTTAGAACTATGTAACGCCAATGAATGGCATTTCATAGAAAACGTGCCTTACCAGAGTCAATAACAAAATGTTACACCCCGTCAAGATATTGTCCAACTGCCGAAGGACACTTGGCAGAGCCCATGGAAGAGGAAGAGAACCTATAAACAAGAGAAAGCCTACTCTCGTAACTCGTAAGTAAATGTTCATACTCACTTCTTGTTAGAAAATATATCTTATTTTTTTCAAGATCTATGAGATGCGAATAATAAAAAGAAAGCAAAAAACAATCACACACGACACCAGTGGTTCGGCTTAACAAGCTTACATCCACTGTTGGAGACAACTCAAAGAAAATTCATTATCAAGAAATGGAATACAAAGAGTAACAGGGAGAAAAACACTCAAAAGCCCAAAGCCTTAATACATCCGTATTTCACCTTCATACAAAAGAAGAAAAATAACAATGGGACCTCTGCAGTTTTTTTTTTTCTTCTCCCTACGCACTTACACCATGCGTTCTCTACCTCTCTTTTGTCTCTCTCCCTTTCTTTTCCCTCTCTTTTCTTGCACTGCCGTGGCATTTTATGCGTGTTGCATAAGGGCTGATGAACAACCCCTTAAATAACACACCAAGTTGACTGAAACAATCCAAGTCCATACTTGGATAGGAGTAGGACAACAAAACCAAAAATAAACAACGAAAAACAACCTAGAATGGGAAAAGGAGAGACCATGGTGTGACCCATGCATTAACTTGATGAAACCAAGTCACAAAAGCCAACAATCTCTCGGATTAGTAGTCAAATAGAGAGTACCTGTTTTATATCCTCGAACCAAGAGTCTGGCTTCTATGCATACTTTCCACTGACTACCGTAAAATTTTATGATATGCCTTTCATTGTCAAATTGTCCCATTGAAATCAGGTTCTTCTTCAGCTGTGAGACGTGTTTGACTTTTTGTAGCTTTCATACCGAATCGTTGTGAACTCTGATGCGAACATCGCCTATGCTATTGTTTGTCGACGGTTTCTCATACATACTTGATAAAGCCGCCATCAAACCTATAGTGGTCTTCTCCTTCACAACGTTGTGTGCTACCGATTTTGACAACGATAACTTGATAACTGTCAGGGCCTTTCAATCAAGTAGGGCCCAATCGTTATCGTACATATCGTCTAGTTGCTCCCCCAGAAGAGGCAAATGTAGTTCATTTTCATAAAGTACATATTCGATCTGCATCTTCCAATATGCAAAATCAGTGTCATTTAATTTTTCAATTCTTTCTGCTTTCCCATCTTCTCTTGCCATCGCTCCCACTCGAACCAAAAAACTCTGATACCAGTTTTAGGAAATATATCTTATTTCCCTCAAGATCCGTGAGATGCGAATAATAAGAGGAAAGCAAAAAACAATCATACGCGACATCAAGATTTAAGTAGTTCGGCTTAACAAGCCTACATCTACTGTTGGAGATGACCCAAAGAAAATTCATTATCAAAAGATGGAGTACAAAGAGTAACAAGGAGAAAAACACTCAAAAGCCCAAAGCCCCAATACACCCGTATCTCATCCTTACACAAAAAAAGAAAAATAACAATGGGAACTCTGTAGTTTTTTTTTTTCTTCTCTCTAGGCACTTCCATCATGCGTTCTCTACCTCTCTTTTTTCTCTTTCCCTTTCTTTTCCCTCTCTTTTCCTGCACTGCTGTGGCTTTTTTTTTCGTGTTGCATAAAGGGCAGATGAACAACCCCTTAAATAACACACCAAGTCGACTGAAACAATCCAAGTCCATACTTGGGTAGGAGTAGGACAATAAAGCCAAAAATAAACAAGGAAAAACCACCTAGAATGGGAAAATGAGAGACCATGGTGGGACCCATGCATTGACTTGATGAAACCAAGTCACAAAAGCCAACAATCTCTCGGATTAGTAGTCAAATAGAGAGTACTTGTTTTATATCCCCGAGCCAAGAGTCTAGCTTCCATACATACTTTTCACTGACCACCGTGGAATTTTATGGTATGCCCTTCATCGTCAAGTTGTCCTATTGAAATCAGGTTCTTCTTTAGCTACGGGACGTGTCTGACTTTTTGTAACTTCCATACCGAATTGCTATCGACTCTAATACGAACATCGCCTATGTTGTTGTTTGCCGACGGTTTCTGATACATACTTGATAAAAGCCACCATCAGACCTGCAGTGGTCTTCTCCTTCACAACGTTGTGTGCTACCGATCTTGACAACGATAACCTGATAACTACCAGGGCCTTTCGATCAAATAGGGCCCAATCGCTATAGAACATATCGTCTGGTTACTCCCCAGAAGAGGCCGATGTAGTTCATTCCCATAAATTACATCTTCGATCTGCATCTTCCAATATACAAAATCTGTGCCATCAAATTTTTCGATTCTTTCTGCTTTCCATCTTCTCCTGCCATCGCGCCCACTCAAACCAAAAAGCTCTGATACCAGTTATTAGGAAATATATCTTATTTTCCACAAGACCCGTGAGATGCGAATAATAAGAAGAAAGCAAAAAAAATCACACACGACACCAAGATTTAAGTGGTTCGGCTTAACAAGCCTACATCCACAGTTGGAGACGACCCGGAGAAAATTCACTATCAAAAGATGAAGTACAAAGAGTAATAGGGAGAAAAACACTCAAAAGCCCAAAGCCCCAATACACCCGTATTTCACCCTCACACAAAAGAAGATAAATAACAATGGAAACTCTGGAGTTTTTTTTTTTCTTCTCCATATGCACTTACACCATGCGTTCTCTACCTCTCTTTTTTCTCTCTCCCTTTCTTTTCCTGCACTGCCGTGGCTTTTTTTTTTTTGTGTTGCATAAAGGGCTGATGAACAGCCCCTTAAATAACACACCAAGTCGACTGAAACAATCCAAGTCCATACTTGGGTAGGAGTAGGACAACAAAGCCAAAAAAAAAACAAGGAAAAACCACCTAGAATGGGAAAAGGAGAGACTATGGTGGGACCCATGCATTGACTTAATGAAACCAAGTCACAAAAGCCAACAATCTCATGGATTAGTAGTCAAATAGTGAGTACCTGTTTTATATCCCCGAGCCAAGAGTCTAGCTTCCATGCATACTTTCCACTGACCACCGTGGAATTTTTTGGTATGTCCTTCATCGTCAAGTTGTCCCATTGAAATCAAGTTCTTCTTCAGCTGTGGGACTTGGCTGACCTTTTGTAGCTTCCATACCGAATCGCTATGGACTCTGATGCGAACATCGCCTATGCTCTTGTTTGTCGACGGTTTCTCATACATACTTGATAAAGCCGCCATCAGATCTGCAGTGGTCTTCTCCTTCACAACGTTGTGTGCTACCGATCTTGACAACGATAACTTGATAATTGTCATGGCCTTTCGATCAAGTAGGGTTCAATCGCTATCGTACATATCGTCTAGTTGTTATCTCAGAAGAGGCAGATGTAGTTCA
>FXXK01001456.1:40785-55151 GCA_900184695.1 Betula pendula | reverse complement strand
CGTCAAGTTGTCCCATTGAAATCAAGTTCTTCTTCAGCTGTGGGACTTGGCTGACCTTTTGTAGCTTCCATACCGAATCGCTATGGACTCTGATGCGAACATCGCCTATGCTCTTGTTTGTCGACGGTTTCTCATACATACTTGATAAAGCCGCCATCAGATCTGCAGTGGTCTTCTCCTTCACAACGTTGTGTGCTACCGATCTTGACAACGATAACTTGATAATTGTCATGGCCTTTCGATCAAGTAGGGTTCAATCGCTATCGTACATATCGTCTAGTTGTTATCTCAGAAGAGGCAGATGTAGTTCATTATCATAAAGTACATCTTCGATCTGCATCTTCCAATATGCAAAATCTGTGCCATCAAATTTTTCGATTCTTTTTGCTTTTTCATCTTCTCTTGCCATCGCTCCCACTCAAACCAAAAAGCTATGATACCAGTTGTTAGGAAATATATCTTATTTTCTTTAAGACCTGTGAGATGCGAATAACAAGAAGAAAGCAAAAAATAATCACACACGATACCAAGATTTAAGTGGTTCGGCTTAACAAGCCTACATCCACTGTTGGAGATGACCCGAAGAAAATTCACTATCAAAATATGGAGTACAAAGAGTAACAGAGAGAAAAATACTGAAAAGCCCAAAGCCCCAATACATCCGTATTTCACCATCACACAAAAGAAGAATAATAACAATGGGAACTCTGCAGTTTTTTTTTTTCCTCTCCCTAGGCACTTACACCTAGCGTTCTCTACCTCTCTTTTTTCTCTCACCCTTTCTTTTCCCTCTCTTTTCTTACACTGCCGTGGCTTTTTTTTTGTGTTGCATAAAGGGCTGATGAACAGCCCTTTAAATAACTCACCATGTCGACTGAAACAATCCAAGTCCATACTTGGGTAGGAGTAGGCCAACAAAGCCAAAAATAAACAAGGAAAAACCACCTAGAATGGGAAAAGGAGAGACTGTGGTGGGACCCATGCATTGACTTGATGCAACCAAGACAAAAGCCAACAATCTCTCGGATTAGTAGTCAAATAGAGAGTACCTGTTCTATATCCCCGAGCCAAGAGTCTAGCTTCCATGCATACTTTCCACTGACCACTGTGGAATTTTATGGTATGCCCTTCATCGTCAAGTTGTCCCATTGAAATTAGGTTCTTCTTCAGCTATGGGACGTGACTGACCTTTTGTAACTTCCATACCGAATTGCTGTGGACTTTGATACAAACATCACCTATGCTATTGTTTGCCGACGGTTTCTCATACATACTTGATAAAAGCCGCCATCAGACCTGCAGTGGTCTTCTCCTTCACAACGTTGTGTGCTACTGATCTTGACAACGATAACCTGATAACTGCCAGGGTCTTTCGATCAAGTAGGGCCCAATCGCTATCGTACATATCATCTGGTTGCTCCCCTATAAGAGGCAAATGTAGTTCATTCCAATAAATTACATCTTCGATCTGCATCTTCCAATATGCAAAATCTGTGCCATCAAATTTTTCGATTCTTTTTGCTTTCCATCTTCTTCTGCCATCGCTCCCACTCGAACCAAAAAGCTCTGATACCAATTGTTAGGAAATATATCTTATTTCCCACAAGACCCGTGAGATACGAATAATAAGAAAAAAGCAAAAAACAATCACACACGACACCAAGATTTAAGTGGTTCGACTTAACAAGCCTAAATTCACTGTTGGAGACGACCCAGAGAAAATTCACTATCAAAAGATGGAGTACAAAGAGTAACAGAGAGAAAAACACTCAAAAGCCCAAAGCCCCAATACACCCGTATCTCACCCTCACACAAAAGAATAGAAATAACAGTGGAAACTCTGCAGTTTTTTTTTTCTTCTCCATATGCACTTACACAATGTGTTCTATACTTCTCTTTTTTCTCTCTCTCCCTTTCTTTTCCCTTTCCTTTCCTGCACTGCCCATGGCTTTTTTTTTCGTGTTGCATAAAGGGCTGATGAACAGCCCCTTAAATAACACACCAAGTTGACTGAAACAATCCAAGTCCATACTTGGGTAGGAGTAGGACAACAAAGCCAAAAATAAACAAGGAAAAACCACCTAGAATGGAAAAAGGAGAGACCATGGTGGGACCCATGCATTGACTTAATGAAACCAAGTCACAAAAGCCAACAATCTCTCGAATTAGTAGTCAAATAGAGAGTACCTGTTTTATATCCCCGAGCCAAGAATCTGGCTTCCATGCATACTTTCCATTGACCACTATGGAATTTTATGGTATGCCCTTCATAATCAAGTTGTCCCACTGAAATCAGGTTCTTCTTCAGCTGTGGGACTTGGCTAACCTTTTGTAGCTTCTATACCAAATCGCTGCGGACTCTGATGCAAACATCGCCTATGCTCTTGTTTGCCAACGGTTTCTCACACATACTTGATAAAGCCACCATCAGACCTGCAGTGGTCTTCTCCTTCACAACGTTGTGAGCTATCGGTCTTGACAACGATAACCTGATAACTGTCAGGGCCTTTCGATCAAGTAGGGCCCAATCGCTATCGTACATATCATCTGGTTGCTCCCCCAGAAAAGGCAGATGTAGTTCATTTCCATAAAGTACATCTTCGATCTACATCGTCCAATATGCAAAATCTGTGCCATCAAATTTTTTGATTCTTTCTGCTTTTCCATCTTCTCTTGCCATTGCTCCCACTCGAACCAAAAAGTTCTGATACCATTTATTAGGAAATATATTTTATTTCTCCCAAGACCCGTGAGATGCGAATAATAAAAAGAAAGCAAAAGACAATCACGGATGACACCAAGATTTAAGTGGTTCGGCTTAAAAAGCCTATATCCACTGTTGGAGACGACCCGGAGAAAATTCACTATCAAAAGATTGAGTAGAAAGAGTAATAAGGAAAAAAATACTCAGAAGCCCAAAGCCCCAATACACTCGTAGCTCACCCTTACACAAAAGAAGAAAAATAACAATGGGAACTTTGCAGTTTTTTTTTTCTTCTTCCTACGCACTTGCACCATGCGTTCTCTCTCTCTCTTTTTTCTCTCTCCCTTTCTTTTCCGTCTGTTTTCCTGCACTGCGGTGGCTTTTTTTTCGTGTTGCATAAAGGGCTGATGAATAGCCCCTTAAATAACACACCAAGTCAGCTGAAACAATCCAAGTCCATACTTGGGTAGGAGTAGGACAACAAAGCCAAAAATAAACAAGAAAAAACCACCTAGAATGGGAAAAGGAGAGACCATGGTGGGACCCATGCATTGACTTGATGAAAGCAAGTCACAAAAGCCAACACTTCTCACCTTAGTTAGAATATTTCTCACTATCTTTTTTCTTAAAGAAAAGAATATTATTAACTTTTTTTTTCTCCTAATTGAATAAGGAAAGAATTAAAAGAGATAATCCTTATCACTCTTGATCCGGAAGGAAGAAAGAGTGGAGGATCCTAAATTCAAAACAGGAGTAGGCTCCCCAACAATAATCTCAAACCAAAATAAAACAGTGCATACATATAAATACAAAGTAAGAAATGGGTCAAACAAATGATCCGGTCCTTGCAAATATCCGCATAAAATAGTTTCTGAAGCAATAGGGGCATAGATAAAGACAAGCCTTTTTGAACCCCCACTATGCAACTGTAACATCCACCAAAAGGAGGCTGGAGTAGAAAAAATACTGTTTAAGTTCGAATCAGGGATTACATAAAAGAGAGGGACCAACACAAAAATCGAATCAAAAGTCTCTACAAAAAGATCAAACCACATATGAGTGGGGATAAAATAACCCAAAACAAACAACATAAATACAAGAAAAAGTACAGAAAAGTAACAAAAAATTCAGCAAACAGCAGCAACGGCGGAGGTCACTAACCAACATGTGGGATCCACATGCCTCCGAGTGAGATCCACTCGCAAGCATGTGAGATCCACGCTCCAGCGCGTGGGTGTCAGAAGGAGGAGCGGCTGGTGGCAGAGGAAGCAAACATCGCCGATGAGCATGGTAGAGTGGTGCGTGGTACGTTGGGTCTGGCGGAAGAAGGTAGATCGAGCTTTGAGAGAATCGATCTTAGAACCTTAACAAATTTGACAAGCCACACGATGGACAACGCAGAGGAGAAGGTGGACGGTGCCGAGGAGAAGGTGGGTGCGTGTGAGGAAAGCAGAAATGGAAGAATAGATTGAAATTTCTATGTTTTAGCACTTCAGATTTTAGTCTTCTCTTCACAACCTATTTTGACCCTCTAAACGTTGAAATTAAAAAAATTTCGTAAAATACTAAGTTGTAGAACTTTGAATCAGCTTTCTAACGCTACCAAGTTTTCTTCAATCGAAGTTTGAAATCAAAATTTATGATCAATGCCTTCCAGCTAGTTCAATTCAAACCAAAGGCTTAAAATTGATTTTACTGAAATTCTCATGTGTTCTTTCATCATAATTCCTTATCATTTGTTAATTAATATAATCATATTATACCATTACCACATTGGTATTATTATTGATTAATATTATTTATATTCTATTAATTCTATTTTTAAAAAAAGTTATTAGCAATAAACATCTTACTTATTTTCCTGGACGTTATATATATAGTATGTGTCATATCCCTGGCCTTTGCCACCGAACGGACTACTTCATATTTTCCTCTTTGGGCCTTTGCCCTCAAGGCTTTATCTTTTGAGCCCGACCCAAGTGTGCATCCCCAGTGTGTCGAACTCAGGCTCAAGGTATAAAGCCTTGAGGGCAAAGGCCCAAAAAAGATAATATGAAGTAATTCTGTTTTACCAACACAAAGGGCACATATTCTCTAGCCTATTTTGGATGAATTAGATTGATGTTTTCTTTGATTTGCAGATAAAGAGAAAAATGTGAAAGTAATCATCACAGTCACAATGATCGTAGGAGTAATATTCACTAGCATCTGCACTTACTCTTTGTAGCGTTGGATGGCTAAACAAAAAGGTAATATGCACCTTCCTCTTTGTAACAGGAAAGACCCTCCTGATCCTCTCTCTTCTCTTCTTTGTAGCTCTCCTATTTCATTACTGCTTACACAAAAAAAAAAAAAGAAAAAAAAAAGATATGCACATTTCTATGAGCTCAGTGGACTAAGAAATGCTACCACATTTCTACTGAGAGATTACTAACTACTATTGTATAAATACCCAGCAATGAAAAGGAAAACGAAGATATTCTTGTTCAACATGGGGGAAGCATATCCAAAATTTCTTGGTGAAGACAATCCTGGATACAACGCGAACCAAGTTAAACTCCAAGAGCTACCATTATTCAAGCTTCAGGAGCTGACAAGTGCAACAAACAACTTCCATCAATCAAATAAGCTTGGGCAGGGTGGATTTGGTCCCGTATACATGATAATGGTTGCTCTTGTAGAGGGTTATTGCCTAACAATTTGAATATGTACTCAACAGGTTGTTGTTTGTTTACAGGGAAAACTGTCGGATGGACAAGAAATTGCAGTAAAAAGACTTTCAAGAGCCTCTGGACAAGGGCTGGAAGAATTTATGAATGAGGTGGTGGTTATCTCTAAACTCCAACACCGGAATCTCGTTAGACTCCTTGGTTGCTGTGTTGAAGGGGAAGAAAAGATGTTTGTCTATGAATACATGCCTAACAAAAGTTTGGACGCATTTCTCTTTGGTTAGTTCATGCTGATGCCCTTCGTTAGTATCTACATCAAGAGTCAAAATGGAATGATATTCTTGGTTTTGGTATTTTAGTCTCTAAATACATACTTTTTTTTATGTGATTTCACTAAATTTATTTATGTTATAAACACGTACATAGTTCGTTCACCTTACAAGTTTAATTCAAGTGCAGTTTCTTTTTCTTATTTGGTATGAATAATTTCATTAGATTCAGCCAAACCAAAACTACTAGATTGGAGAAGACGCTTCAACATTATCAAGTGAATCGGTCGTGGTCTACTGTACCTTCATAGAGATTCCAGATTAAAGATTATTCATAGAGATCTAAAAGCAAGTAACATCTTGTTGGATGAAGAGCTAAATCCAAAAATATCAAATTTTGGTATGGCTAGAATTTTTGGGGGCAATGAAGATCAGGCCAATACTACAAGGGTTGTTGGAACATAGTAAGTATATATACGCCTTTGTTTGGCCAAATTCATTAATATACTAATCCTAATATTTGAGATAATTAGATTTGGATGTATCTTACTTTCAAAATTCAACAGCTACATGTTTCCTGAATATGCAATGGAAGGGTGATTTTCAGATAAATCGGATCTCTTCAGCTTTGGGTGTTGTTTACTGGAGATTGTTAGTGAAAGAAGAAACTCTAGCTTTTATGATGATGAGCAGGAGAGAACGCTTCTAGGACTTGTAATCTCCCTTATCTCATTGCCTCATTTTTAGAACTTCCATTGCTTGTTTCTTAAAGAGTTCTAGTATGTGATGCTAAGAATTTCAATCCTATTTTCATGTTTCCAGGCATGGAAACTATGGAATGCAGACAACATAATGGCATTAACAGACCTGATGATACGTGAACCTTGCTTTGAAATGAAAATTTTGAGATGCATACATGTCAGGCTGCTGTGTGTACAAGATTTGCTAAAAATAGGCCAACTGTATCCATTGTTATTTCCATACTTAAAAGTGAGAATAACAATCTGCCTCGTCCAAAGCCAACCTGCATTCACCGAAAGGCAAATCGTCCCAGTTGCTGGCTCCTCTCAACACAACCTAAGTAAATGCTCTGTTAACAATGTTACTGTTACAATGGCTCAAGGCCGATAGCTAGCATGTGTCTTTTAAAAAAATCATGAGTAATACTACACATCATTCTCCTACTCATCTCTCACTCATCTCTTTATATCTAATTTTTAATCTACCATTAAATTGGTAGACTTATATGTGGCTCAACTAATCAATGATGGATTTAAAAGGTCAATGGAAAGAGATGGGTAGAAATGGATTATGAGAATGATGTGTAACATTATCAAAAATCATTTTGGGTTATACATGTTGAAAGACTTCATTGTCATATTGCTCAGGAAGGCGAAACCTTCAGCAAATCACCACTAGCTTTTTTCTCTATGATTATTTGTACGAGTCTTTGGAAGGTTTATCCATCATTTATTTGCTTTGTGAGCTGTTGTCCCTGTTCCAATTGATAAAGGGATTAGTGTAACGCCATTGATTATATATATATATATATATAATATATATATATATATATATATAAAGCCGATCGAGATGCAGAATAACTCATATTTACCGTAACGTTACTATTTTTCCTCTGATTCTTGCCAATCTTCGGAAGTCTTCAAGGACAGAGGGGACCATCCAGGAATATTACCTGGTAGGCCTCACTCAAAGGCTTTGTGAATGCTAATTGGGATGCAGCTGTGGACAAATGCAACAGGAGATGGGTATTGGGTGATTGTTAGAGATGACATGTGGAGAGTGCTAGCAACTCTATCTGCTCCAAAAGCTTACATCATTGATCCTGTTGTAAGCCGAAGCCACGCTACTTTTGAGGGCCGCTGTCTTTTTGCTAAGAATTGGGATTTCAAAGGGTGGAATTAAGGGTGATCTCTCCAAGTAGTGCAGGCGCTCAGAATTAGATGGAAGGAATTTAAGCATGTTTGGTCATCTGGTTTAGGATGCTCGAGGTACACTTAGCTGTTTGCAGAAATGGAAGGTCCATCACGTTAAGCGACACGATAACGAATCAGCTCACCAACTTGCAAAGGAAGCCTTATCCCGTAGTGATGAACATGTTCTTCTAGAAGAAGTACCCTCTTGTATTATTGATATTGCCTATGTTGAGCATTGTACTTAATCTGTTCTATTTATAAGATTTGCTCGACTGCTTTCAAAAAAAAAAAAAAAAAACACTGAATCGACATCTTATATATGTATATAAATAAAATTCATTATATATAACTCTATGTTAATATTGTTCTATACAAACTCTAAACATGCCACTAACGGCATTCATGCCTATGGCTGATATCCACAAAAGTCAACGCATCTAAAAAAAACTGAAGCCTCTTGCAAACTTCACGGGTAGTAATGTAGGCTCACGTAGAGATTCTCCTCGACCTCCTTAACAATTTCTATAAAGTTCAGACTTCACATGACATCTTCCCATTTAAAAATGGGAGGAAACAGGAGGCTTTCGAGAGGAACCGCTCCTTCTAATTAAGAAGATTAATTCATACTTCGAATTATTTGTTGTGGACTATATCACATTTACAGTAAATAAAATAAAACAATCAGACATAAAAATATAAAAATTTATGTAGTTTGCTCGATATGAGACACGTCAGCAAGTGAAGGCCATTACCAAAAAAATTACTAACCAAATATGAAGTACAAAAAATAATGAAAAAAAAAACCCACACAAAACTCAAAAATCAACCAAAATTTACACTCAAACCAAAGAGATTCCTTTCCAAAACAAAAAAGCAAAGTAAAAATTTCTCTGAGACGAGCGACGAGACGACTCTGTTTTTTTGAGATGACTCTTTTTCCTTTCACCCTGTGCGACAAACTGAGCAAAAAACTTATCCTTTTATTCTTTGTCGTGCAACGTGCGTGTAGGGCTTTTGCTTGCTTGTGTCAGGAAACAAAATGAAGAGCCCAATATAAATGTTAGAAAGTCGGCTACAAATTAACCAAAGTCGTCTAGGGTGCTCAGCTTTTATTACAAAATTATTTACATTACAATTTAACGGTTCATAATTGATGAAGTAATGAAACAAAAATATTAATTATGATTTATCAAATTTTTTTTTTTTTTTAAAAAAAATTATGAGTTATCACTTAAATTTGTAAATCACTTTTTAGTAAAAGTTACAGCATATACCACACTTGTTTTTCAAAAAGCAAACTAGTCTGGAAGGGTACCATTTATTTGTAATGTTCTCCTTTTTTCATCTATTATTCAGTGGCTTCATGTTCCCAGCTTTACAGTATTGCTGATCATCTTCTCAGGTTCTGAAGGAGCGAGGGCTAGATGATGTTGGGATCAACCATGACTTGGTTCAACAAGATTGCTTTCCATTATTGGATGTGTACGCAAGTATAGAATAAAAAATGCAGTGATCTAATTAGGAGTTTCTTCTAAATATGCTATTTTAGAGGAGTTGCTACGTCTTGTTGGAGATACTCTACTAGAATGATAGTGTTGGCTTGTAAAATTATTAAAGTGAGGATTGTACCTTAAATGCAATCCGGGCAAAGAGGAGTCCATGTCAATAAGACGGGTGGGGCTTGATTCTACATCTTTTTGCAAGCAATACGTACTCTTTGTCAATTGAGAGATAGAATAATGAACTGAATTACTGCGGACGGTAGTCAATAAAGTATATTAGAGAAAAAATCGATCAGAACTCATTGTGTTTGATATATTCTTTTTACCTTAGGAGACATAGCATTGTAGAATTCCGCGCTAACATTAATCGAGAAGCGATGGGAACGACGAAACCTGTGGATACATAAGATTCTATTGAAAACGAATCCTAGATGAGCTTCACTGGCGTAGCCGATGGCGGACAAACCGGGGCCAATCCACTTTTTATTCTGAAAGGTCATGTCATGGGATACACCCTACAACAGAAAAGATATTGAAAGAGTAAACATTCGCCGCGAAAAGTTTTTATTTTATTGATTTATAAATTTTTGGCGATCGATATGATAATAAAAAATACAAACAAAATAAGACTCGTTATAACAAAATGGACTTATATTATCTATAACATGATTCTAAATAATCTATAAAATAATTATCTACAATTATCTCATAACTATTAACTATAAATACGAAAAATAGAATATATGTTTAATTAATATTAATTATATAAACTAATCAAAACAAGATATACAATTAATATTTCTAATAGATGAGATAAAAAAATGAGATTAGATAAAATCTCATGATCCTACGGATTCAGTATATTTATTCATTAAATATCCGTATATTATCTTTTAGAATTGTTTCATTCGCGAGAGCTGGGAGAAAGACAACTCTCATGTCGGTTCCTGTAGTAGAGATGAATGAATTTGTAAACAACCATCAACTATAACCCCAAAAGAACAGATTCCGTAAACAACATAGAGGAAGAACTGAAAGGATATCCTTATAGAGGTAGATGTATTCCTGCTTCGGTAGAATATGCTCTTCAGGCCACTTGAACCCGCGTGGATCACATCTAAACAAATAGAACAGGGCGGCGAGCAATGACACGAAATGTGCCGCCTCGGTGGACAAAATATGGGTACGCTGATATTTCCAGACAAACAGTTACAGGTAAGACCCGCGGAAACGCGTATGGGTTTCAGGAAAAGGAATCTCCCCGAAATATTGGTATACTTATCGTCTAAACCACGGTAGAATACTGTTAATGCAGCAGGGCGGAAGTACGCAAGAAAGTGTAGCCAGAAAGGCTAATTTCAATAGCGGCATCCAAAATGCCTATACGACTCAATTCATTATTTCAGGATAGGAATGTAAAACCAAAGGAAAGAGGTCTTTTGAATAAAAAAACAATTGTAGGTTTCTTTTGTTTATTATTGTTGGACAAACAATATTCTGTTTTTTTGACTTCGCCCCTTTTGCATCAAAAGAGCAAATAAAAAAAAAATGATATGATCTCCCAACCCTCAAACCCATTTAAATGTAGCGCGGACAAACAGCGGGCCCGAGAATTGATGTGTATTCGAATCATTACGGAAGCTAGTAGATCCGACGATACTGCTCATATTCCGGTGACGTTATTTGTTGCTGTAGTCAAGGAAGCAACTACCCAAATACACCTTTAGAAAATCTGAAGTGACTCAGAGCTGTAATTGTACGTTACTAAGTATAGAATCAAACGTGACAACGGTATGATAACGCGATATGATGACAATGCTGCGGTTGTTAATTGATCAAGAAGGAAATCCCAAAGGACTAGAATTTTTGGTGCGATCGCCACGGGAATTGAAGACAGTTACCATTTCACTAAAATAGTTTCATTAGCGCCTGAAAGTCTATACAGTATAATAAAGATGAGACTGATAATAAGTAGAACATTTGAATAAAATAGATACAATTAATTGAGTAGATTTGTCTCACGCATTATCTTTAAACAATTCATAAAAAATATATATATATAAGAAAGAAAAAAAAAAAAAAGCATGTTGATTATATCAAAATTTCGGGGGCAACAATAAATTTTTAGTTTATCATGGTAAATGACACATTGGCTGATATGAACTACTTCTATACGCAATGCTGACATGAATAGAAAGGGAACCGAGTTCGAATACCCATCTACTAACATCCACCTAGAAAACCTTGTTAAAATAACTGTTAACGAGAAGGTTTTATTGAAAACGTGAGGATACATCAAGAAAGCAACAAATATTTTGTTGGTTTTAACCCTAACGACATAGAAGGAAATAGGAAAGGGCCCATATAAAAACTGTTTTTAAAGTTAAAAACGGATCAGTCGACCCGGTCTACGAATGCTATTCGAACTAGTCAACGATTCCTAGATTTTAAGGCGGAGGATGGGGATTAGTAATTCTTTCTAACTTCTCGGGGTAATAATGAAACGGACCGAGAGACAGACATACAAGAGGACGAGAGAATATTATGTGATATATAATATGGTAAAAACATATTCCATATATATCACAACTTAGAATAAAGAGAAACATACATATATTAAGGTGAAACAAAAAAGAGAAAAGAAGCGGTTTCCAATAATATACACAAACATCTAACAAAAACCATAACATTAGTTAATTCAAAGAGGGTTTACCTGGGAAAAAATTACGTGGAAGTTTAATTACTGAATCACTTACACATTCAAGATTCGGAATATGAAGACGGATCTAGGTTATGGTTCGGAAGGATATAAACGAGAGAAAGTATATAATAAACGAGTTCATTAGAAGATAAAGATTTAATAAGATCGTATATGAGATACAACAAAGAGGCATATAATTTATAGAACTCTGAACAAGGGATTATCAAAAAACCATTAAGTTGATAAATTTGTTTTTCAAAACTATATAATCTTTCGATAAAAGGGAATAACAAAATAAAAATCGATTACAAGATAATCCAAAATATATCAAGAAACTTATATTTCTTCCATAAGTAAAATATGATAAAGATTAAAGAGATGACAATATGAAATAAGAGAGACACATAGAAACGTAATATATATGAATGTCGTCTGAATCCGATAGAGAGAACCGATATATCAGATATTACTGTTCAAACAACGAGACAAAAAAATAAACAAAAAGGAACAAGATAAATCTTTCTATTAAAAGAGACAATCATAAACCGGATAACACAAAAAAAGAAAGGATTGTTTTGACATGAAATGGATATATCCATTTCTGAATGATGCATACAGCAATTGCATATAGTGGCGGTTATAATCTTTCTTCAAACTTGTAGCATCTCGCTAGTAATATGAAAGTGGCAAAACTCCTGTTACCGGAAATATCATAATTTTTAGATTTACACTCGTGGATCCTGCAAGAACGTTATCTATATTTGAGTTTACGTAAAAGTGCGCGTAGAATACCACAAGGAAGTATATTACTTTAGTTACATAGCAGTTTCAACAATACCATTGGGCGTACTGTTACAGTAGTGTTATCGATAGAGGTCGGGTCAAAATTTTTTCTTAGTTGCCGTGCCGTCAGTACTGTGGTGGAGAGTGATCTAGGATGTCGCTTGAGGATGGAGGGTACTAACTACCGTTTATAGCCGCCCAAAAAAGGGTTGTTAAGCTCCGTCGACTAGACAGGAAAATATTTTGTCGACAATTGTCGCGACTGTTATTGTAAGTGTTGCGATACCAAGTTACTCCGCACAGAACGATAGACTTGTGTTCCAAATGGTGCATGATAAAGGCCTCAGTGCTCTGGAAGATGGTTTGACGGCATGGATGAGTGCGAATTTGCGTTTCGTATTAGTTGCTATCCCCATAATTAAATTATGTTCTTTTCATCTGAGATTTTGAGAATTTACCTAATTCTGTCTCTATAATTGGGAGGTCTTAGTGTACCACGTAAAATAAATATGGCGTGTATATAATAATACGTTAATAATAATAATCCATATATATCAAGAGAATTAGAGGGTATATTATTCATTTAAGTAAATATGTTTGACTCCAAGATGATATAACTAAATGTAATTACTTGGTTCGAGAGGGTACGTATCGCTAGCTCGGACTACTACATATGAGCTTGTGGTTGTGTTGTTGAATCAGAGCAGTAATAGATCATTACTGCGTCTATATTACAATTAAAAATAAGGATCGTTCTTTATTTTCTTGTCTGGCATCAAACTTTGGGTGCAGTATGGTGAGTTCCATTACAACTATTCTGAGTGTGCTATGACTCAAAATGTAGTACGTAAAGTTCAATGACTTCACTGAATAGTTAGCGCAACTAAATGCCAGAAGGAGAAATGGGTACATTGTTCTGGTAAAAGTTAAGTGGAATAATGAAAGTGTGTGTGTTGCATGGTAAAGATACAAGAGTGCATTATATTTGTTTTCCATGTCTGGATCTGCTGCGCTGTTACATACGATCTTTCATGATACGTCAAGTATCTGTCTTAACTCTCAATAGACCAACCTAGCCTTATTATGTTAAACCCGTGAATTGGTGCAGGCTAATTTTGGGGATCCAGCTCACTGGTGGGACCTTAATTAGCATTGTCCTGTAAATTTCTTGTCCATTTATTTTTGCTTTCCTGACTTTTAAGATACGAAGGATTTAATTCTCCTTGCTGTTAATGGGTTGTTTGCAAAATCAAATATCTATGCATCAATGGGTATTGTGCTTATTTTGAAATAATAGTAGACATTTAGTTTAATTTCTAATTTCATTCTCTTGGCCAGTCTTCTCTAAGGAGAGTAATCGTTGTATCCTGTTATGTGATTCATGTCCTGCCTTATTTCAAGAAGTGACATGTAATTTTATTCTATGTGGTTCCTTATTGTCACTGGATTCTGGGCTTTTCCATGGTAACTGAAAAAATACTATGAGTGTGCAGGGGAATGCATTGTTTGGTGGTGGCTCGACCAGGAGAACTGGTGGAGTTTATATTTTAATTTAAATTTGGATCTTTGTTGCATCTTCTGCTGCTGTGATATCTTTTGCTCTTTTACATATGGTTTCTTTTCTCTCTCTCTCCATCTCTCTTTATGTGTTTTGGTGTTGGGGTGGGGGATTTAATATAGGTTACTAACGGGATTGAAAAAATTATTGTTTCTCTTGTTCCCTCCTCGTCTTACCTTAACACACTTTTTTCTATTTAACTAGTCTGGATGGGTACCATTTATTTGTATTGTTTCCTTTTGTTCT
>FXXK01001456.1:25448-36615 GCA_900184695.1 Betula pendula | reverse complement strand
CTTGCAGCTTCTTCTACAATTCATATTTGTTTCTGGAAAAACCTCCGCAACCGTCACCTTCTCAATCAACTCTTCTACCGGGAGCTGCATGGAAGCATCCCTTTCTCTGGCCACAGCAATGAAGAAAAGAAGGGGGTACATGTTTGTGCCCGATCCAAGCCTTGCGACCAGTTTCTCTTGCAATGCAAGCCTGGTCCCCAGTAAGTCATCTGACATCACGCCAAGGTTAAGGCCCTTCTAAGGTTTCTGCACTTGTCATGCCTGGGAGTATCAAACAGGAGGCAACAAACCAACAAACTGCCATGGTGCCCCTTGGGCTTATCTTTGACTCTCAGACTTCTGTCTTGCAACACTAAAGAATCGAAGTCCACGTGTCTGCAAACTTTCCAGATCACTGAGATGAACCCTTCCTGAACATCCTCCTTGCAGTGCAAAGTCTATTATCTGCTCAGGACACCTTTTACTAGCACGATGCCAATTTCCATTCATCAAGTAGGGTCAGAGGGCAGTCCTCTTCTACAGGGTTGTGAACGGGAGGAAAATGACTCTCTACAGCCAGTCTTGCCCCTTAGGATCTGCAAGCATCCCTACAACTAGCAGCATCAATGGCAATCTTGATTTCGAGTCCTAGAAGCCCTTGCTGCAAGAAGCAAAACATACTCTTTCTCCACGCCTTAGCAAACACCTTCAATCAAGTTTCTGCAACGCTCAACTGTATTCAGAGGGTTAGAAGTCCCTGTTTTGCACTGCAGAGAACACCATGCCTGCCATTCTTCAATGGCAGTGCATTCTCTTATGTTGATGGCACCTTGCTGAGAGAGCCTTGCAGAACCAATACGCCATTTGTGACAGACAGAAACCAGTTGGCAGGCAATAGATTCTGCCGATCAAGAGACCAGTAGATGTCAATCCGCCCCTATACTTGCGATGCAGTATGGGTACATGACTAAAGCCAATGATGATCCCACAGCCATGAACAAATACAGAAATTACTATGTGCGGTGATGAACTTTGCTGGAAGTGCCCACTTGATTGCGTGCGTGTCGCAACCAACATGGCGCTTCACCAAAAAAAGGTGTGCGACACAGGTGGCAATTACGACTGCTTCTATTTCACCCTGTTTACATGTTGAGCCCAGAAAATACTTCATCTGAGGGGTCTTGGGTGACAGGAAGGGACTCTCCAGTGGAGAGGCAGATTGGATCAACTTTAACGGATCACCCTCAAGAGACGAGCATCAGCAGGAACCATATCTCCCAATTAATGCTGATAATGTCTCCGTGGAACCAAAATTGCAGCATCTTGTTCAGCCCATCGACCATCCTCAAACCTAGTCTGGGAGCAAAGACCAGCCTATAAGGCTGCAGCTGCATTACCAGCATGTTTTCTTCAATGAAACTGATTGTGGAGTTTTATCACCACCAGTTTACAACGGATACCAGCAAATCCTGCCAATCCGGAGGCTTTCCATCGCCAGGTGCAAGGCTATAGCCATGAGAGCAGCAGCTTCCGATTGACCCAAGACAATGGTCCACATAAAACCCAAAAACTTAGAAGTTGCTTTCCTTTTCTCTTCTAGTTTGTTTGTCCAAAAACTTGGAAGCCTGTTTGGCTCCTCTCCTGCGAGATAGCACCTTCCTCGTAGCATTCAGCTGTCAAACACTTCCATGGAATCCGTTCCAGATCAACGACTCGGTTCTTGACTCCTCGAGGCTTGATTCCTTTTCGCCGCTCATTTTGAAAGCTGACGAGAAGAGGCTCCTGAGCGCTATGAGAAAATCTGAATTTTGATCAAAGCTCCTTGCCGAGTGAGAAGCAAATTATATTAAAAGTCGATAGTGGAAAACAACACTACGGCAAAATTAGGTAAAATAGAAAATGAAGCGCAGAGAGAGAATTCTGACTTGTCTCTGCTATAATTTTCGAAGGCCGATATGTAGTCCTTTTGTTTAGTTACGCATCAATTTCTGAACTGTTAAATTGTTAAATGTAAAAATTTAATAAAAAGCTTAGTTTCTCCTTTTTACAAAATGCTTTGGGTTGGCTTAGCCACTTTCTAGCATTATATTCGGCTCTTCATTTTTTCTTTCTTTACGCAAGTAAGCAAAAGTCTAACACCATCATTAAAAAATTACATGTATTAGATAAAAATGAAATATTTTTGAAATTATTACATTTTAGGTCTTGAAAAAAGTTTAAATCCAAAAACTTTTTTTGTTTATAAATAAAAGAATTCTTTTAAACGAAATTTTCGTTTAGGCTGCCTTAGTAACTCTGTCACAACTTTAATAAATAGCATTTTTCAAACCATTGCGATGCAAAAAAGGCGAATTCATATAAGCTTTAAAATTGCGTAATCCTATAGTCAGAAATTATTTACTTTTTTTTTTATACTTTTTCTTTAGAAAAGAATTTCTTTTGTTGGAGCTCGGATACACCTTGGAGAAGCTCGTATTGCAATAGAGCAAGCTAACGTATAGGGGCTAAACGTATGACCGTTAACAAGATATTTGGGGGGTGCTGACGATGGTGTATTCTAGCTTTAGATTGAATCTTCTGCTAAAGTGCTGCCATCATTCCATATGCTTTCTTTTTTTTCTTTTTGATGAATATTTTTCCTCTCATCCTACCTGGCACGCTACTGCGTACTGTTCTGCTTTATAATTCTACTTTGGACTTGCCTGCTTGCATGTGAATGACTGATTCAAAACATCGAATTATACTGCAAATTGCAAAAAGACATAAGATGGTTGGACAAATACGGATCCAAAATGAAAATCCCTTCGTGAATGCAACATCCCGGTCATTGCGGCAAAACACTTGCAAGAGGCAGTAGATTCTCATCCACTTCTCTCATTCATTCCTTGGTATTAGCCACTTTTTCCACCTCAACATGAAGGGGCATGGAGGCCACCTAGCTTGGGCAAGATGCAAAAGACGCATTGGAGCTTTCCAAGAGAGGAGCTCTTTCCTATGATTTTTCCTACATATCTTAGCCAAAACCATGCACAAATTTGAAGCAACCAGAAGCAAGTTACCTTCCTTTTTTCATTCATTTTTGTCTCTTCTTTTTTTATGCAAAAGACCCACCTATTATGATCCTTAAAACTCTGGTAATATAATTAGACAATCATAGTAAAAAATATTAATGAATTTAAGCCAACTTCAAAAAACCAAAGATAAAAAAGGAAAAAAAAAACGAAATCACATAATCTAAGTATTATTCAATTGTGTAATATCTTTCTTTTCCTTGGATAAGAATAGAATCACTGACCTTATTAGCAAGCCCGAGAATTTCTCAACCTCAACATCATTGGAGGCCTTGGACCCTTCAATCTTCCAGCTTTCTGAACTGGCTTGGGCTCATAATGAAGACAGTCTTCAATAGCATTTCTGAAGACGGACATGTCCGCCTGCCCAGCTCGTCTCGGGGATCCATCATCCGAAACATATCCTGAAAATCCAAGGCCATTTGCGTTGAGAAATGATATCTCGTAGAATTCAAGAAAATACTACTTTTGTTCATCATGATCTATAATTTTGCGCTAATTAAACACATGACATAAATACAGATTAAAGAGGAGAATTCTCTACGTACGTATAGTAGTATTCTCTTCGAGGAGTCACTGGTTTTGGAATGCCAGAATCAACTGGCTTTTGTCTCGATGGTTTTTGTCTCTTCTTCAGCCTAAAATAATGGAACAAACTCTTAATTTTCACTTAATTTCAACAGAAAGGAGAGATTTTGTGTGCATTTTTATAGTGGAACACACCCACATAATTTTTTTTTTTTTTCGAAAAACAGAGACCCAAAACACCACACACATATACAGTGCATATTAGAGAAAACTGTGGGACACCCACATCAATTTTTGGTCAAACATAGTGGAAAATTACATTTGTGTGAGAAAATTTACAAACTTTGGTGTTGAAATGCTAAAAAAAAAAAATATAAAGACATGCCTGATGAATGGGGTGAAGGAGAACCAGGAGGGAGGAAGGTGGACGGTGCCGGAAGGAGGAAGGTGGGTGCGTAGATGTGTGGACAACGGGAGGAGAGAGAAGGTCTCTCCAAAAACTCTCTGTTGGAGGGAGAGAAGGAAGTCCAGGATGTATTGGTGGATCGACATCGGTGGCTCTCTCTCTCTCACTCTGCCTCAGTGAGACTGCAATACGTTGAGAAATGACAAATCTCATGGAGAGTGAGATTTGTTTAGTCTGTGGAGGGAAATGCTGAACTTTGTGGAGGGAAACAAAACAAAAATACCTTGACAGCGTCGTGTAAAGGGACAGAATCTCCTAAATCCTAAAGAACAAACCAATTCCTTGAAATCATTAGCAAGAAACAACACAATGAATTCCAACAAACACATAAAGGAAACAAACCTAACAAACAAATATCAATTTCATACAAACCAAAACACATTGAGAAAGGTTTTATTTCATCTTGTTCTTCTTCATCAGATGATTCAGATGTCTGAACCAAATTAGTCCAGAAACGGTTGTTGTTTGGACTTTGGAGTGTGCCCCAGATGTCTGAATCGAAACAAAGTGTACAAACGGTTGTTCTTTGGAGTGTGTGAAGGCAGTTGAAACATAGCAAATGATGAAAGACAATTTACCCTGTTTGATTTAATTATAAGGAAGAAAATATTTGGGTAAAAGTGTAAAATTACATTATCAAATAAAAGGCACCGATTAAGAGGCATTCCCACTTTTTATATACCTTTAGGTAAGGATATAGATTAACTTTTTTATTTTTTTAACAAAAATTGAGACACTTGCTCTTTTCAATATAATGAAAAAGTTAGTCCATATGTACAAAAATGACTCTAAGAATGATGGAGTAGATGCATAAGTATTATTCTTCTAAAATTATGTGAATTTAGGCTATTCTTTACATCGAACAACTTTAAAAAAAAAAAAAAAAAAAACTATATTTAAAATATGACATATTATCCAAAAAAAAAAAAAAAAGTCATTTCAAAAAAATTTTCATCATTTTTAAAAAGCCAAATATAAATGCTAGAAAGTCGATCGGCTAGGTACAAATCAAAGCCATTTTGAAAAAGGAAAAAGTGGTGTTAGGGTACAAAGCTTTTATTACAAAATTATTTACCATCTGATTTAACAGTTCATAAGTGATGAAGTAATTAAACAAAAATTATGATTCATCAAATTTTCTTAATTATTTTTTAAAATTATGAATTATCACTTAAATTTGTAAATCATTTTTGAGTAAAAGTTATGGGATATACCACACGCGTTTTCAAAAAGAAAAGTAGTAGACTTGATCGGGGTTGAAAAGTCACGTCAACATATCTCAACCACTGAAAAAATGATTCCAAATTTTCAACATCGTGAACCTAATTCGGCGCTTGGAATATTGAACAAATAATTAGTCCATTACGACTTTTCTCAATGAAGATCACCGGAATGATATATATAATATATAGGTTCCTAGATAAGAAGCGTACAGATCGGAGGAACACCGAACACAGAATTGAAGATGTGTTGTTTAAGATTACTTATCTTCTTGTGCTTCTTTCTCATACATCCTGCTACTCGCACGGTTGCCCAGGTCTGCTTTAACGAAAATGGTAACTACACCAGTAACAGTACCTACAGGGCTAACCTCAACACCCTCCTCGCCTCCATGTCTTCCAACACCCAGATTGATTACGGGTTTTACAATTTCTCCGCCGGAGAAATTCCCGACAAAGTAAACGCAATTGCGCTTTGTAGAGGAGACATTTCGCCGGAAGAATGCCGCAGTTGTGTCAACGCGTCAAGTCACGATCTCTTACAGAATTGTCCCAACCAGAAGGAGGCAATCACGTGGCCCGATAAATGTATGCTACGATACTCAAACAGAGATATATTTGGTGTTATGGAATCTCAGCCTATGCGTGCCTTTTACAACATACAGAACGTGTCAGACGTAGAAGGGTTCAACCAGGTGCTAAGACCCTTGTTAGATCGACTAAGAAACCGCGCCGCATCAGGAAATTCTACTCGCAAGTTTGCTGCGGAAAGCGCGGCTGCCCCTGACTTCCAAACAATATATGCACTTGTCGAGTGCACTCCTGATTTGGATCAGCTAGATTGCAACAACTGCCTGAGGACGGCTGCGGGATTTATCCCACAATGTTGTAATGGAAAGCAGGGAGGAAAATATGTGACACCCAGCTGTGATTTAAGGTACGAGGTATACAGTTTCTATGACCCTGCAGCTGAGGCACCACCGCCACCGCCACCGTCATTAGTGCCACCAGCATCCCCCCCACCAGTACTACCGCCTCCACCTACACAAGGTATGATACAGATGCTTCATGCCCTAGCTAGAAGTTTGAGTATCTCATTTGTTTGTTTCTTTATTTTTGTGCGATAAAATTCTTGAAATTTCTCCCCAACTTTATGATAAAAGTCTTGAAATTTTAACTATTATTTAAGAATTACAATAGTTTAAAACTTGTTTATTTTAGTGTTTCTATTGAACCTAAGGATAATCATTCAGCCAAGCCAATGGATCACGCCAAATATCCTGTTGTGGAATGATCCTAAATTCCGTTTTGTCACAACATATCCTCCGTGATATTATCAGCGTTTAAATATGTTTAAGTAATTCCAGACTTCAAGGGCATTACGCGCACATGTTTCCTGTTGACAGCTGTGGTGTGACTTGAAGTCTGGATATCTCTCACAGCCATAACGCCCTTGAAGTTTGGAATTACTCAAACATATTTAAATGCTGATAATATCACGGAGGATATTTGGCGTGATCCATTGGCTTGGCTGAATGATTGTCCTTAGGTTCAATAGTTTCTACTATTTAGACGTTCGTTAATTTTTTTTAAAAAAATTAATTATATCTCTCGTAATTATATATTAAGATGATAAAATCTGAATAATTGTATTTGAAATTTTTTGAATTTCGCCATATTTATCATAACCTCATATAAGCTACCACCCAAAGAAAATGCATTCTTTGCCTTCACTTGCAAACCTCGAGGAAGGTGACTTCTTTTCAGTCTTCGGTCCGGTTTCCGTACCGAAACAGACCTTGTCAAATATATATATATATACTTGTTAGATGTATCTGTCTTTATATATATGTATTTTGGGGCAAGAAGAGACACAAAAATTCTTCAATAAGACATACAAAGTGACATCAAAATAATGGTAGGTTGTAAATTGGAAGGAGGAAGAAAGACAAATTCATTTCTCTTTGTGCCATTAGATAAAATTGTTGGGAAAGAATGTTTAGGGAGTCCACCATTAAACGGCTCATATAAGATAAGAGATATTGCACAGGATCTCCATGCGCCACTATAGTCTATACTAGCTAGTATAGTACCTATGAGGCAAACTTCAAATGCTTCCTCTCTTTCCTTAATTTCCTCTAACATCGAAATTGCTTATGGCTTTTACAATTCCTCTTATGGAAAAAGGTTGAACCAAGTTTATGCAATACATAGTTTTGTCACTGACTCTAGATATTTTCTTTGTACATAGTGCTGCCCAAATCAGAAAAAGGCAATAGGATAATATTGTCACGCCTATCAAACCACAAACCACACCATATATATATTTGGCATCATGGAACGAGGTTTAATTACCAGTTTGATGCAATATGTTAAGATATCAACTTATCCAAAGTCATAAGTCAATTTTAAATCAGTGGGTTTAGCCGTTTAGGCCTAACCACTCACTAGTATTGTCACAATTACGTGCAGTGGGGTTCGACCACTTTAACCGGAAAAGGATCTTTTCATTTCCTTTGAAATTGAGAGGATCCTTTTACACTTTAACCAATCATACCACTAACACATAAATATTCCAATACCACCACATTTGTTGTCATTAACCTAACCTAGAGGCGGAGGGAGGGGATAGCCGGTATTGGCCATGAGTCCACGACCCTCACCCTCTTTTGAAACTTCTATTTATTATAGTATAGTATATAAATAGCCAAATGCCTAGAAAAAAGAAAAAAAAAAAGGCTTGGCACTTGACTACTCTATTATAGCAAAAATCATTTTATATCCAAACCTTAAACAACCCAAATTTATCATGAACAACAATCAACAACCCAAATTTATCATTAAAAAAATTAGGCATGAGCAATAGCCTCCGGGAGTAGCTAGCACGTAAAAGAGTTTTTAATGTAACAAGGACAGCAACATAGAAGTTGAAGCGGCACAGTTATGGCCGGCAGAACATTGGGAATTCCATTTTAATAAGTGTTTGAGTTAAAAATTAAAATATATTAAGAAATAATTATTTTGTTTTTGTTAATACTGAATGGTTATGAATTTTAATTTTTATATATTAATTTAATCTTCAATTTTAATATATTTTTATTCATGATTTAGCCTCCTATCTTAGTATATTTCTCATCCATGCTTTGACCCATTCCCATATAAATTTGTGGCTCCATTGCTGAGGTCCTGACAAATATCTCCTCTTCCACCATTTAACAATTACGAGTTTGAAAAGGCGCCCATGTTAACAAATAATATTGTGAAAAGTCGTGACTCACATCTAAGTTATTTTGTTCATAGGGTATTTTTGTTTTGCCCCTGTTTACCTGCACAAATTGTTAGTCCAAAAGTACTTATAATTCCAAATTTGGAATGCATTAACAATAGTGGAGTTCTGTTGTTTGCAGGAAAGAAAAGTAACTCATCTCCATCTGCAATTGTTATAGTCGTGCCGATTGTTTTGTTTCTATTGTACTAATCATCGCAATCTGCATATGCTTCTTCTANCTATTTAAGAGTGAGGAAGGCAGGGGAGAAAGTTGAAGGTGAGTTAGAAATTGGTTTACCTTTCGATGTTGGTAAGGATATATTTTCTATAAGTACAACAACAAAAAAAAAAGCGATGTTCAAACAATTTGCATGTGGTGTAGTGATGAATTTGCTGTTTTTTTTTGTTTTCTTTTTTGTAAGTATGTATCTGCTACTTTAAGTACTAATCAATATTGCTGAAAATAATTACTGCTTTTTCAAAAATAACTTTTTTATGTAACCATTCTTCTTGTGCTATTACTTATTCTAAAAGTTTAAACAAATAGAAAATGATGAATTTAATAATTTAATAAATATTTTAATACTCTCCCTCACATGTGAGACTTAAAAAAAATGTATATTATTTTAATTGAAATGATGAATAAATTGTAGAGTCAAAGTTTAAACTTAAAACTTCGATTTTGATATAATGTTGAATTACCACTTGTACCAAAAGCTTAAACTGATAGAAAATGATAAATTTTAATAGTTTAATTAATATTTTAACAATTCTACGTAAAACATGACATAATATGGAGATTGTTATAAAGCATAATCCAGCTGCCATTAGTTGTTAAATTAGTAATTCTAGGTGTTAAGGTAGCTAATTAAAAGATGAGTCTTCCCTGTAACTTTTGTTAAAGNTATGAATTGAATAAATAAATTCAAGTCTTCATAACAACTTAAGCTTTTCGAATAATTAGTCATTTAACATGGTATTATAGCAGAGATAGTAAGGATGTGAGTTTGAACCCTAACTCCTACAATTAAAATATTCAACGTGTTGTCTAGTCCCACACGTCCCCTTATTGTTAGTTATATGCACATAATAACATTTGCCTTAGTCTTCTTTAGGCAAGGCATTAATCTAATTCATGTGTACGTATTGATTTGTTTCAGGTGAAGCCGATGATGAAATTAGTAGTGCTGAATCATTGCAATTTGACTTTGGAACAATTAAAGTTGCTACAGAGAACTTTTCAAATGCAAATAAACTTGGACAAGGTGGATTTGGCGCTGTTTACAAGGTGAAATGGCATTATGGATTAGAAAAGTATATTGTTTTTGTGAGTCATAATATTTTAAATCAAACATATATAATAAACTTGAGGTCTACAAATGCTATATATATTTTCATTTTTCAGGGTAGACTCCCAAATGGAAAAGAAATAGCTGTAAAGAGGTTGCTCAAACCTTCTGGACAAGGAAATCTAGAATTTAAGACTGAAGTTATGTTAGTGGCTAGGACTTCACACCAACCAAAAAATGTAAAGGAACATAGGATTAACATTCGAAGAAGTGAAAGGATTCTAGTATATGAGTTTTTGCCTAATGCAAGCCTCGACAAATTCATATTTGGTATGGTTGCACTTCTACTTAAATGTTAAAATCTATTCATGATAATTTTATAATTCAATTGTCTAGTCCTCCACATATATTGGTTTAACATAATCATATGTTTGCATGAATATGCAGATCCAATCAAGCGTACACTTCTAGATTGGGAAAGATGCTATAAAATTATAGGAGGCGTTGCTCGAGGACTTCTTTACCTTCATGAAGATTCTCAACTTCGTATTATTCATCGCGATCTAAAACCTAGTAACATTTTATTAGATGCAGATATGAATCCTAAGATTTCAGATTTTGGCACAGCAAAATTGTTTGTGTTAGATCAAACTCAAGACAATACGAAGCAAATCATGGGGACCTAGTAAGTAAATCTATGTTGGTTAAAGCTAATAATCATAAATAGCATGCTATATATGTATCAGTAACACTAATATTTACTTTATAGAAACGTTAACATGAAAGTCCTTGAATGATCCATCTCCCATAAATTAGATGAAATTGAAGAAAATTTAAAATATAAATATGTAGAAAGCTATATTATCATTCAATTTAAACTGATATTTTTGATGTTTATATGTAGTGGGTACATGCCCCCAGAATATGTAATGCATGGATGCTTTTCAGTAAAATCCGATGTGTTTAGTTTTGGTGTTTTAGTCCTGGAAATTGTGAGTGGGACAAAAATCAATTCTTTTCGAAATGGAGAGAGTGAAGAAGGCCTTCTCAGCTATGTAAGTACTATCTTTGTGTATATTTCTTTTCTGCCATAAAAGTGGCACATGATATTGACAAAATAAACTAATATTCTCTCTGATATTGTCTGCCCACTTAATTATCTTGTAGGCATGGAAAAATTGGAGGGAAGGGACAACTTTAAATCTCGTAGATCCCACATTGAGCGCTAGTTCAACAACTGAAATATTGAGATGCATCCACATTGGGTTGCTATGTGTTCAAGAAAATGTAGTTGACAGACCAACAATGGCTTCGGTCGTTCTTATGCTTAATAGCGACTCTATCAC
>FXXK01001456.1:7271-25437 GCA_900184695.1 Betula pendula | reverse complement strand
GAAGAAGGCCTTCTCAGCTATGTAAGTACTATCTTTGTGTATATTTCTTTTCTGCCATAAAAGTGGCACATGATATTGACAAAATAAACTAATATTCTCTCTGATATTGTCTGCCCACTTAATTATCTTGTAGGCATGGAAAAATTGGAGGGAAGGGACAACTTTAAATCTCGTAGATCCCACATTGAGCGCTAGTTCAACAACTGAAATATTGAGATGCATCCACATTGGGTTGCTATGTGTTCAAGAAAATGTAGTTGACAGACCAACAATGGCTTCGGTCGTTCTTATGCTTAATAGCGACTCTATCACTCTTTCAGTACCAAAAAAACCTGCATTTCTTATGGGCAGGAGCACTATATCAGATATGTCATCTCCAAGGGAGCGAAATATTAGGGTGATACGGTCAGATCAATCTGGAAGCAGATCTATTGAAGCTTCGGCAAATGAGGCTTCAATTACTAAGCTATATCATCGCTAAAATATACCAAGAGTTCTCTATTTAAGAAGATAAAATATATTGTTATTAATGATATATTGAGTCATTTTTTTCATTAAATTTCCATTCCATGACATGGGGGATTCATTTTTTTGTTATAGAAAATATTTTAAGACATGATTAAATCAAAAGCCCTCTTGATACATGTTCTAGAGGAGTGGTTCATACGTATTACGATATTAGGTGTCCGACATGGTTTAAGTGAAATATTTACCGTGTATATATATGCTATTGGGTACCTTTTAGTTGTAAAGCGATTTTCAATGGTGAGTTTTACCCAAATTTTGTATCATTTGGTATCATAGCTGCCACCACATTGAGTATGAGATCAGACGTAGCTTATCAAATATAGAATCAAATGGGTTGCAACTTTGTGACCGAGTCTTGGAGGGGGCAACCTATAGGTTGGATTCAAATGTCTTAGGAGTATGTATGGGCATTGGGTTAAATCATTAAATACTAATAGGTGAGCCAAAAGAGAAAGAGCTACCTTTGAGTCAATGTCAATATAGTGGGCTGTTGTGGACGTCAAATACGGAGCGTGGTGGTATGTTATGTGAAGAACACCGGTAAATTAAACCACGATAAATACTTGTTTTTTCATAGCATGAATTCCAGATCCAGATCCCAAAAATATTATGGGCATCAAATGTGAGAGAGCCTCTATGGGACCTGCTGACACAAGTAGGTGGGCTGCTCGAGACTTGCTTGGAAAGGTAGTCCCTATAGAGGCTCTCTCAATTTTGCTACCACAAAGTGCTAGCAATCTGGGCAACAAAATTGATAGGAATTTCTATCCTTGTATTCCTTCCTCATATTTTTAGAGGAGAAAATGTTCTGTTAGTGCCTTTTTATTTGAGAGTTGAGGTTGCTAAGTTTTTAGTGCTGGCAAATAAAGTGTCAAAATATGTTTTGTTGTAAGTTTTAAGTCTAAGGTTAAGTCGGTGCAAAAGTTGATTTAAGACTTGAGAACTCAAGTTTCAATATGCTGTCCAACATCGACTTAGTCGGATTAAAATGACCATATCTTTTGATTCAGGCATCCGATGAAGGTAAATTCAATGGCATTGGAAAGCTGACTCAAAACTCTACAACTTTGTATTTCATGAAGTTTTCAATTATGATGTTTATTAGATCAAAACAGGCTGTCAATAAAAGTATGAAAATTGGACAAAATAGCCCATTCATTGGCTTGTTTGCATCAGGTTCGGATGCTGCTCGCGAAACAGCTCCAAACCCTAACTGACTTAGTCTAAAAAGCCATGTTTTCTCCTAATCTATATAAGCTTCATAACCCACGACTTCTAGACGTTAAGAGATGCTATTTTTCATCAGTATCGGAGAGGTTTCATATTGTTTTTGAGCCTAAACAGTTACAAGCATTCTCATTGTTTCATCTTTACCTCTAAACCACAAAAAAGACTACAGCCATTAGAGTTCCAAATTTTGAAGCGGATGAGGTTCGTTCATGAAGGTGATCCATATAGAATAAGGCCAAAGGTTCTGGAACTACTGCAATGGGAGGTGAACAAGTTGTTTGCCGGGGTTATGAGATTGGGTTTTCAAATTACAAAAGTTATGTAAGTAGAAAACAATAAGTAACACAAGTATTTTATTGTGGATGCTTTTTGGGTTAGTTGGCTCAAAGTAATCTTATTTTTGAAGAATGGTTTCCACTTTGTTACTAAATTTTTGTGTTAATTTGTTTTATACTTGCTTTGATTTTGGTATTGATATCCGTGGTGTTTGGCTTTAAAGTTGATAACTAAATTAAACTTGATTGTTGTTAAGATTGAGATTTTCACTCTGTTTAACAACTTAAGGTCTAAACTAAAATTTTCAGAGGGAACTGTAGCCTAAGTTTACTCATTGCATTCATTATATTAGTAGGGATTTAGACCACGAAAAGGAGAAGATCCTATTCCCTGGAGGAGTACTAATGATCCAGCCTTATCATTTGATGAGAAGATCTTTTTGGTTTTTTCGTTTTTGGCAGGCCAATGAGATCGAGTGGTTGAAGTTAGCTTAATTCAATTAATTTTTTTACTAATGGTTGTCTAAATTATATTACAAGTTTATAGGATGATACTAAGGTGGTCTTTTGCATAAAAATAGAAGACAAAAATGAAATGAAAAAAAAGGTATATTGCTTTAAATTAGATTGCTTCAAATTTGTGATGGTTTTGGCTAATATGTTAGGCAAATCTTAGGAAAAGATCCCTCTTGGAAGGGCTAAATACGGTCTTGCATCCTTGCCCCAAGTAGGGGGCCTCATATGACGTGGAAAAAGTAGCAATACCAGGAAATTGAATGAGAGGAGTTGAAGAAATTCATTGCCTCTTGCAACCTTGTTCTTTTTCATCTGCTACTCCTGGCTCCCAGGCCCCCCCGCGCGCGGGCCGCCCTCGGGCTCCCACTTATTTTCCTACCTCTCAGCCTAACTCCGCGCGCCTCTTGGTCTCGCCGTCCTACGGTATTCGTACGCCACAATACCACTGCATTTTACTAGAAGGTATAAAAGCTGAGAATGCTTCTTAAAACCAGCTGGCCTTTTATTTGACATCAGATTAATTTCACATATTGCCCAAATATTTTATCCCTCATAATTAAATCAAACATGATTATTTTTGTCTTTCATCATTTGTTGGGTCTCAACTGCCTTCACACACTCCAAAGAACAACCGTTTGTACACTTTTTTTCGATTTAGACATTTGGGGCACACTCCAAAGTCCAAACAACAACCGTTTCTAGACTAATTTGGTTCAGACATCTGAATCATCTGATGAAGAATAAGATGAAATAAAACCTTTCTCAATGTGCTTTGATTTGTATGAAATTGATATTTGTTTGTTAGGTTTGTTTCCTTTGTGTGTTTGTTGGAATTCATTGCGTTGTTTCTTACTAATGATTTCAAAGAATTGGTTTGTTCTTTAGGATTTAGGAGATTCTGCCCCTTTAAATGACGCTGTCAGAATGTTTTTGTTTTGTTCCCCTCCACAAAGTTTAGCATTTCCCTCCATAGACTAAACAAATCTCAACATATTGCAATATCATTGAGACAAAGTGAGAGACAAAGAGCCACCGATGTCGATCCACCAAGACGTTCTGGACTTCCTTCTCTCCCTCCAACAGAGAGTTTTTGGAAACGTCCCCTCTTGGTTCTCTCCTTCACCCCATTCACCACGCATGTCTTTGTATTTTTTTATTTTAGCACTTCAACACCAAAGTTTGTAAATTTTCTCACACAATTGTAATTTTTCACTATGTTTGGCCAAAAATTGATGTGGGTGTCCCACAGTTTTCTCTAATATGCACTATATATGTGTGTGGTGTGTTGGGTCTCTTTTTTCGGAAAAAAAATAAAAAATAAAAAATTATGTGTGTGTGTTCCACTATAAAAACGCACGTAAAATCTTTCCTTTCTGTTGAAATTAAGTAGAAATTAAGAGTTTGTTCCATTATTTTAGGCTGAAGAAGAGACAAAAACCATTGAGACAAAAGCCAATTGATTCTGACATTCCAATACCAGCGACTCCTCGAAGAGAATACTACTATACGTATGTAGAGAATTCTCCTCTTTAATATGTATTTATGTCATGTGTTTAATTAGCGCAAAATTATATATCATGATGAACAAAAGCAGTATTTTTGAATTCTACAGGATATCATTTCTCAACACAAATGGCTTTGGATTTTCAGGATATCTTTCGGGGACAATAATTTCCTCCGACCTAGGTCAGAGGATATTTCATTCAACCAAGTCTAATACATGATAAGTGTCATCAATCAATATTGGGTTCCTCAAAATATAATAGTCTTTAACTCTCATTCTACTACATAAGAACCCAAACATTGAATTTTGAGGAACCCAATATTAATAGATGACACTTATCATGCATTAGAATAGGTTGAATGAAATATCTTTCAACCTAGATTGGAGGAAATTATTGTCCATCTTTCGGATGATGAATCCCTGAGACAAGCTGGGCAAGTGGACATGTCCGTCTTCAGAAATGCTGTGGAAGACTGTCTTCATTATGAGCCTAAGCCGGTTCAGAAAGCTGGAAGATTGAAGGGTCCAAGGCCTCCAATGATGCTGAGGTTGAGAAATTCTCGGGCTTGCAAATAAGGTCAGTGATTCTATTCTTATCCAAGGAAAAGAAAGATATTACACAATTGAATAATACTTAGATTATGTGATTCTTCTTCTTCTTCTTCATTTTTTTTTTTAATCTTTGTTTTTTTTTTTTTTGCTGAAGAGAAAAATGTAAAATTGAAAAAGTTTTGAACATTTCATTTGTAATTTTTTCTTTAAAACTTCTTTCACTTTTGGGTAGGGAAGGGAATGATGTTGAGGTTAGAGAACTCCTGTTTTCATTGATTGGGAGTATAGCCTAATACAGTGTTGTAACTTGGGTAAGATAGTAATTTGGCTGAGCTAAGGCGAGTCCTTCTTTTCTTTTGGAATTTGAGAGAGTAACATTTTAATTTTGGGTTAAATACCTTATTATGTCCAGTAGTTTAACGACTTTATTTTTAGCTACTTTGGTTTCACTTTGTATCATAGATGGTACCTTAATCTTGGCTAAAGACAGATATAGTACTTCAGTCCATCTTTCGTCCAAATATTTAACGAAAGTCCACATGGCTATGCATTCTTAAAAAAATTAAATTAAATTAACAATTAAAAAACTTAAAATATTTTAAAAAAACTTTTAGGAAAAAGAAAAAGGGTTGGCTCTTATAACAATTCCAATACCCTTTGATTTGAAGTACCGACATATGTGTGCTATCTAAATTAATTTTCTTTTTTTTTTTCCCTAAGCCATATGATGGGTTGGAAGGGGGGGGCTACAATTAGTTATCAATATTTAACTAAATTTATAGGTTTACTTATTTATTTAAAAATCAATATATACCACTGCCCTATATGTTCAATCAAATCTACGATACTTAAATCTATTCCCCTATAATATAGCAACATTGATAATATTGATGACAATGCTATATTATATTATATATATATATATAATATACTCAGTAGACTAGTAAAAAAAAAAGAAAAAAGATATATATATAACTAATATATAACTATATACGTATGGCCCGAATCACATGTTACGAACTGCTTAGAATGCTGCGCACCATGTGGCATGAACCCATATTATTAAATTCAAAACTAATTTAAACACACCATATTTTTAACGTCCGATTGAATTCGAATTTTTATATTAAGACAGTCATTCATAGTCACATCAACACTATGATGCATCTCTCATCACTCACATCGCATATCATCTCTCCCTTAAGAAACAAGCACTTCATCATACCATCATCCTTTTTATTTGTTCTTTTTAACTTGTTTGTTTTCTCCTTTCCTCACGTAACAATGTCTCTGCCTCTCCCATCACTCCATTTTTTGTATCTTATCAATATATAACACATTGAATTACCTCTCATCATCAATCATCTTCTATCTCATCATCGCATAATAATGACATACCAATACATCCCACTTATACAATATATATATTACTTATATCTATATATCACCATCCAAAACATATAAGACATGATACAACAACACACACAACTATAATAAACGAACAAAATCTCATATATGAGTTTTTTTTTTTGTCCTTATTTCCATTCAAATTATATATATATATTCTATCTAAATTACTTATTTTTTTCTTTGTAATCTAGTCTACTTCATTGATATTCTTCCATTTTCTTTCTTGTCCTATTTCCATTCTAGAAATTTATATATTATTTTGTTTCTTTAAAATGGTTATTCTTTTCTTTGCATTTTCGTTAAATTGCAACAAAACGATGTATAAAAAGTTCCTATGATGTTTTTATACGACGGTATGACGATTTTTTAGTTACTGCTTCATTATTTATTTTTAGTTTCACATTGTTATATGCTAATTGAGGACACATTGGCTTTCAAAAGTTTCATGGAACCTGGAACAGTATACGAAAAAACAATCGTCTTTTCAATATTAATAATTTTCATTTTTCTTTTTTTTTTCTTTTTTTTTTTCTGTGGTTATATACTTCGTTTTTTTTTTTGTCCTTATTCTTCATTCTAATTTATATATTTTCTTTTCTTTTTCTGAAATTGAGTACTTTTTCTTTAGTAAATTTTACACTTGGAAATGATGGTAGGAAAAAGTTTTCTATTGTTGTTTTTGGTACGAGGTATGACGATTTTTTTAGTTTACGTTGTTGTTTATTAAGTTTTTTTTTTTTGTGAATATTGCACATTATTAATGTGCTTAATTGATGGACGACATTGACTTTCAAAATTTCATTGGAACAGATACAAAAAAAGACAAAATTTTCATTTATATTAGTATTTTCATTTTTAATTTTTAATTTTTTTTCTTTATTTTCTGTGGTTTTGTACTTTCGGTTTTTGTTTTCTGTCCTCATCGCACAAGAGCATCGCACAAGGATGCTCTTGTGCGATGGTGGCGTGCGAGAAACAAAGAAAGAGGCAAATTGAAAGAAAGAAAAGTGCACAAAGAGAGAGAGAGCGGCGGTTCTCTGGCAATGTGTCTTTGGGTCTTGGGCGAAAGAGGCTCCTTATATGTGGGTCTGTAGGTCTTGGGCGAAGGATGCTCTTGTGCGATGGTGGTGTGTGAGAAACAAAGAAAGAGGCAGATTGAAAGAAAGAAAGAAAGGTGCGCAGAGAGAGAGAAAAAAAAAAATGATAGATGCATGAACAGTGTTCACGCATCCATGGGGCGTTACACTGTTCACAAACGGATGTTATATCTATTCTAGGTTGTTCATACATAATCTAATGGAGGGGTGTTTTTAAAGTTTGCTTAGCCATTCTAGCATTCTAGCATTTTTGCTAGAATGGCTAAGCCAATGTAAGTGCTCTTATTGGTTCACATTTTCAAAAGGATTATCTCCCAGGACCTCCCTGGATTTCTTTCCTGGTTTTTTGTACTTCGTCGTTTCACTTTTTTGTTTCATTTTTTATCTTTTGATTCTGTGCTTTCTTCCTGCTGGCTAGCTACATCCTATATGTTTTGATCGTTAGCTATTTTGTTAGCTACATTATCTGCCCATTTGACAATTGGGATTAGAAATATTAGCCAGATGTATTTTTTTTTTCTTTTTTAGTTATGTCGTCCATCACTATAAATACGAACTAGAATTACTTCACTATTAAATTGTAGCTCTGTTCTCAATGTTTATACCCTTTTGTGCAGGCAGTTCAAAATTGACTTCAAAGTATGAGGATGTAGTTCTGAATCAGATTCTGGGTAGTGCGCGAGAGGAATATTTTTCATCGGGGCAGGAGTCAAACAATAAGATTGTGAGTAAAGATGAAGCACAGCCAAGGCTGATGCTACAGTACATCAGCCTGGGCACTTTTTCTGAAATGGGGTCTATGTACTGTAGCATCAGCAGTGCAACCTGTTCAAAGGGCAACTAGCAGTGCAACCTGTTCAAATGCTCAAGAAGTTGATACTCTGGATGGGGGAGGAGAAATGCATGGAAGTATTTCTCGCAATGAGCCTAATCATTTAAAGTGTGAGATGGGATCTCCTGGTCCTGAGGAATTGCGTCAGCGAGCTTTGGATGAGAAAAAGAAATATAAAATTCTGAAAGGAGAAGGGAAGTCAGAGGAAGCTCTCAAAGCTTTTAAGAGAGGGAAAGAGCTTGAGAGGCAGGCTGAGGCTTTGGAAATAGAATTAAGAAAAAGCCGTAAAAGGGCTTTATCTTCTGGACACATGGCTGATATCCAGAATAAAGATGATCCTAAAGAATCTGGGAGAAAAAATAAGATCATTCCCCGTGCGTTCAAAGAAAAGGATGACCTTGCTGCTGAACTAAGAGAACTGGGATGGTCTGATAAAGATTTCCATGAAGATAAAAAACCAGCAAGTATGAGTTTGGAGGGTTAACTGTCATCTCTTCTTGGAGAAGTCTCTCAGAAGACTAGTAGAAATGAGGTTAGTGGTGGCATTGACAGGACCAATGTTGTTGCTCTCAAGAAAAAGGCACTCATGTTGAAGCGTGAAGGGAGGCTAACAGAAGCCAAGGAAGAATTGAAGCGAGCTAAAGATTTAGAGAAACAACTTGAAGAAGAGGAACTCTTGGCTGGGGCTGAAGATTCTGATGACGAGCTTTCTGCATTAATCCATAGTATGGACAATAATAAAGAAGAATTGTCAATTCTAGATGAGCAGGAGCATGGTTTTGATTTTGATCATATTGTAGGCACTTCTGATGATTTTACTGTTGATAGTAATTTTGAAGTGACAGATGAGGATATGGAGGATCCTGAAATAGCTGATGCTTTGAAATCATTAGGTTGGAATGAAGACTCTATTCGTCCAAAAGATATTTTGCACAAGTCTATTCCTGTTGACACAGAAGCAATGTTAAGTGAAATTCTAATTTGAAGAGAGAGGCTCTTAATCAAAAAAGGGCAGGTAATGTTAAAGAGGCAATGGCAAAGCTTAAGAAGGCAAAGCTTCTTGAAATGGACCTTGAAAGCTTTGAGTCTCAAAAGGATAACTTTATTGTACAGAATCCCTCGGTATCTCAGAAACACTCGACTTCTCTATTGGCTGATAAATTTTTTACCACAACAGAGGTTGATGATGGAGATGTTAATGCAAGGGAAGATGGTGATCCCAGACTTCACGGAAGAGTAGATTAACGATTCAGAAGGCTCTTGCTTTGAAAAGGGAAGGAAGATTAGATGCGGCAGAGGAAGAATTGAATAAGGGTAAGGTTCTTGAGCATCAGCTTGAACAGATGGATAATGCTTTGAAGGGGAAGGCTACACAAGTTACTGTTGGTAGTAAAGACCCAGATTTGTCATACAAACATACTGATATCAATAAAAATCTTCCAGTTGGAGGAGATGGCGAAGAAGACATAACAGATCAAGATATGCATGACCCAACCTATCTTTCACTTCTAAAGAATTTAGGTTGGACTGATGAAGATAATGAGCTCGCAAATTCTGCATCCAAACCTTCTAAGCAAGATGATAATCTTTCTATGCAGATAAGTGAGCCTTCTTCAATTCAATCCCCTCCGAATGTCTTGGTCAGGGCATCAAGAAGTAAAGCTGAACTCCAGAGGGAACTCTTAAGCTTAAAGAGAAAGGCTCTTGCTCTGAGACGCCAAGGGAAGACTGAGGAAGCAGGGGAAGTTCTGAGGAATGCAAAAGTATTAGAGGCTCAGATAGCAGAGATTGAAGCTCCAAAGAAAGAAGTTCAGATTGAAACTAAAGCCTAAAGACAAAATCTACAAGCCCCCTATTGAGAGTTCAGTGATGGAAGGAGATGAAGAGGATGTTCCAGAAGAAGATATGCATGTCCCAGCACTACACTCAATGCTAAAGAATCTGGGTTGAACGAACTTGAACCTGTACCATGCAGAGAGGCCTAAGCAAGTTGCTTTAATACCTTACATACTATGGATCCATCTGTAATTTCTCCTCCTCTGACCCTCCTGTTGCAGCACCAAGAAGTAAGGGAGAAATCCAAAGGGAACTTTTGGGTTTGAAAAAGAAGAGCCCTTGCTCTTAGACGGAAGGGAGAAACAGAACAAGCAGAGGAAACATTGAGAATCGCCAAGGTACTAAAGCCAGCTGGAAGATTTGGAAACCCGAATAAGGAACTTCTGGTTAATGCTTCCGAGAATAAAAGACCTGAGCCTTTTGATTTATTGGTTACTCATGAAAACGGCAAATTCCAAAGATGCAGTGGAAGGAAATATAGGGTCATCCCCGGCAGTGGTGAGTCTAAATATCGAAGTTTTTCAGTCATCAGTGGGTTCAGGAAAAACGAAAAGTGACATGGTTAATCCTCCCTTTAGGGATTCTGGTATTTCGATTCCTGGAATCTCTCAGTTAAGTGAGAACAAAAGTCCATCTTGTGTAGAATTGGGTACTTCAGGTAAAATTAGTGCTCTGGACAACAACAAAACAGCAGGCACTTCTTACATCTCTCCACCTGGCCAGTCTGTGAACATGACGGATCTGCTGACTGGTGATGATTGGAGTTATTCTCAAAAGTCTGATGAAAGGCAAGAGGAGAAATTAAATTTTGGTTCTGATGTTTCATCTCTTACTAGTCCTGCAATTCGTTTGGGATCCCTGCCAAGTCCCAAAGAAGATCTTGGAAGCAAGGATGATGTTACAACCGAGAAAAGAGAAATGGTAAATGCAGATGAGAAGACATATATACATAAAGCAAATTCAGTTCAGGGATTTGTTTCTCAGAAAAATGACAGCTCCCTGCAGCAAGAAATTTTGGCTCATAAGAGGAAAGCAGTTGCTTTAAAGAGAGAATGGAAATTGACAGAAGCTCGAGAGGAACTTCGTCAGGCAAAGCTGCTTGAGAAGAGTCTGGAGGACAATCCCCAGCCAAAAACTAGTCCTAGTGATGTGTCTACTTCTAACGTTCCTTTTGTTGAAAAAAGGGAGCAGGGTATATCAAATTTGGCTCCGAAACCACTGTCCAGTCGTGATCGTTTCAAATTGCAACAGCAATCTCTTGGCCACAAACGTCAGGCCCTCAAGCTGCGAAGGGAAGGACGGGTGGAAGAAGCAGAGGCTGAGTTCGAGTTGGCCAGGGCACTTGAAACGCAGTTGGAAGAGTTTAATGCTCATGATTCTGCAGAGTCTTCTGTTGGTAAATTAGAATGAGTAGATGATGTGGTTGTTGATGTTGGGTGGTCTTGGGCCTATCTCAACTCCAAAAGCTAGTTCAAGGGGTGAGGCTTTCCCTCACACTTATGAAGTGACCACCAGCCCCTTCCACAACCAATGTGAGATAACCCCAACAATCTCCCCCTCACACATCGGGCCTTGGGTCGGAACTGACCACCGGCCCCTTCCACAACCAATGTGAGATAACCCCAACAATCTCCCCCTCACACATCGGGCCTTGGGTCGGAGGCAGCTGACAACCTGTTTCTCCCGCAGACTGTCAACAATCTCCCCCTCACACATCGGGCCTGGGTCGGAGGTAGCGACAACCCGTTTCTCCCGCAGACTATTAGGCCGATACTTGTTGGTAAACCTGGGCTCTTATACCAGTGTTGGGTGGTCTTGGACCTATCTCAACCCCAAAAGCTAAGCTCCAAGGGGTGAGGCTTTCCCTCACACTTAATGAACTGACCACCAGCTCCTTCCACAACCGAATGTGGGATTAAACCCTCAACCAGTGAGGATTCTTCTTGATCCTCAACTGTTATCTGCCTTAAAAGCGATTGGCGTGGAAGACGCAAATATGCGGTGCACGCGTTCCCAGAAAGACAAGAGCCTTTAAAACTGTAGGGTCCTGTAATACCAAGAACAAACGTACGGCCCACGGTCCAACAACTGTTGTATGGAATAGTACCCGGTCGGCCCGAGTAAATAGCCTCTATGAATAGTAAGGACCCGGCCCAGACACAAGGCCCAGGTACACCGCAGTACCTTTCCCCTCCCCCGCCCCGCGAAACAGTAAGGCCCCAGCCGGCCCAATCCGAGTACCCGGCCCTCCTCCTGAAACTCTCCTGGATCCTTCTAGATTTATGGAAAGCCCAAAGACACGTTCACCCTTAAGTCTGATCTGGGCAATAAACGCCCCTCCCCCATAACGGTCCACAGCAGGTTAGGAAGGGGGAGATAAAAGGAGACGTTCACAGAACCAAATTAGCGATTCTCAGTACGTTCCCCTTCCCTCCTTCCACCCATATAAAATCCCAAGGTATCACCCTATTCCTTGAATCTATCTTTCTCTTGTCGTACTCTCACTGAAGAATTCCCCTAACTTCAGCATCGGAATGACTTTACTGGCCAGAGCCAGTAAAGCCCTCTCTGATCCCTTTCTTTCTTACGAGGATTCAACAATTCACTGGTAAGTGTAACGTGGGGTACTGTAGTTCTTGACATCTACAGTTGGCGCCGTCTCTCTTAAAAACAATCCCATGCCGACCACAAGTTCCGTGCATCGTCAGCTTGCCCTCCACCCCGCGCGAAGGGCATGCGACGCTAGTCGCCCACAGCGCCGCAGCGACTCAGATAAGACCAGACGATCCCCCCAGATGCAAACGCCTCGTCGTTGCCCATCGCCCCCACACAATGCGAGTTTCCCAACCTGGAGGCCGAATAACACCGCCCCGGCTGGAATGCGCTCCGCCCTCCTCCAGCCTCCGTCCTCTATCCGGAGGACCCGACTGATCCCCTCTCCCTACCACAATCCGACTGCACGCCGCCATCCATTGACCCCTCCGACAATTCAGCACCTTTGACTCCACTTTCCCACAGTCCCATGTATTATCCTCATCTTTTCTCTCTTGCCACTCCTCCCATCCTTCCCCTTCCTCGTGGATATGCGTCCTTCGCGTGCCTCTGCGCGGAAAGCGAGCAAGCTGCACCTAAGAGTATTAGCATTAAATGTCGGAGGAAGACCGCGGGTTGTTGGTCGCGTCGCTGTATGAGAGCGCACCTCCCCCGCGTCGATCACGAACCGGTGAACAAGCCGGTACCAGCGCCACCGGCTCCTCCCGACGCGAATGGATTGCGGGCTACCCCAGCACAAGGCCCGTCCTTCTCGCATGCTCCGCGTCCGCTCGCAGCGTGCTGCCCAGCACCGCGTTACTCTCAGGCATTCGCATCTGCCCGTGTTACCCGACGGCCTGCGGCGTGCTCCATACGGACCGCGTCTACTTTGCCACACCGACCCACCAAGATCCACTGACCTGTTCGCTCCGTCATCGGCTATGACGCCTACACGCAGCGAAGCGATGCGGTCTTGAGGTCGCACGCCGACACTTCAACTCGACTCGAGTCGATTGAGAGCTAATCGCGCCGGGACCCCGAACCTCTTCTCGACATCGACTCTTACTGCAACCCTGCGAGCCGAGGCGACAGCAGAAGGAAACTCTGCTATGAGCCGCTACACCCTAATGCACAACTACCGTGCTCTGACTTGCGTAAAATTTAAAGCACCCGGCCGGCGGAAGAACCAAGGCTCGGCTACACCCCTCATCCAAACCAGGCCAAAACCCATGAGCCAACTCTGAAGCAACAATAACAGCGGTCGACACTACATGTAAAGACCTCAACAACAAAGTATAAAATACACTGCTTACAGCACATTCCAGCACGAGTACCGAAGAGTTAGTGGCTGGATCCCTCGAAGTTTCCCCTCCTGGAGGATAATAGGAGGCCTACCGTGCGAACCACTACGAGTTAAGCAAGATCCAAGAGATCTCTCGCGCGGGCATACTCCCCATCCCGCGAATCTCAAACTTATTCAATTAGAGGCTTTTCCTTTTTACACGATGACAGGACTGACTTTGTCAGCCGCGCAGGTATCGAGCCAGTCAACGGTTGGCATGATTGGTAGGAACGCGAGGGATGAAGCCCAGAAGCGGTTACGGTGCCATGCACTCTCCTAGAACCCACAAAGGGTGTTGTCGATTAAGACAGCAGGGCGGCATGGATCGAATCCGTAAGAGTGTTAAATGACACCTGCGAATACTAGCCCGAAATGGATCGCTGAAGCGCGCCATCCATACGGCGCTCGGCACGGCACTGCCGACGGAGTCTCGTCGAGAGGGCGCCGGTCGCTGCAAAACCTGGTGCGCGGCCGGGCGAGCGGCGCGTGCAGTCTTGGTGTGTACAAATTCAAAAGAGAACTTGAAGCCGAGATAAGAGGACAGAGAGTCCATGTGAATGGCACAGACAGGGTAGCGCCCTATAGATCCAGGTAAGCGGCCGTTGCCGACTCCCGAGATGCGATGCTCAACGCGATGTTCGTAAGGCATGCAGGTAAATAAGTTCTGATCGCGGCTATCGTGGCGTTGCTACGCGCAAGTGATCTCTAGCGATTCCGGGAGACGTCGGCCGGGGCCTCGGGAAGTTATCTTGTCTAGCGCTCTACAGCCTGCCACCCTGAACGCTGCGCTGATTGATAGGAACCAGCCGCTCTGAAAGGAGCCGATTCGCGTCCGTGATGTATCCGTGCCGGCGCGCCTCTTGCTGCGCGTCCTGAGAAAATCGGAGACCCGAGTCTTCCACGCCGTCGTACTCAAACGCATCAGTTCTCCAAGGGAAAGCCCTGGCAATCTGGTAACGATACCTTTTTTAGCAAGGGAGACTCCCCGGCAAATATCCTTTGGGTACTCGCAAACACGAGCAGCACTAGAAGACTGGGCACGGGTCAGTCCGAACCCGTCCGGCTGTCGTGGTGCTCGAGGTAGGGGCGGGTAAGCCAGGCCTTGTGACGCTCCGGCTGACATTAATGCAGGAAGAGCAATGAATCCCTGGAAGGAGATTCATGGACGCGTTTTAACCACGAAAGCTCGACTGGTCGACGACCCCGACGAGAACCTCGTGCGAGCAGCCCTTTTTCTCTAGGAATGCACCACCACGGAAGGTTTCCTTTCATGAAGAACTCGCTCGTAACCAGCCAACACGCTGCAAGGCAATCATGGATCGGCGGAGCCGAGCGACATCAATGCCGCGATGATCAGTGCGTCCTTCTCAGAACAGCACGGTCAAGCGGCCTCCAGTAGATCCGACGGAACGCAAAGGATACACACAGCGACCCGCCGTCGAAGCGAATCCAGCTCGCCTCTGCAAAGACTCTCGACGCTTCAGAAGCCTTGCCGGACCGATGAAGCCCCCGCCAGACCGGGAGCCTGAGTTGTCTACAGACCCCAGGACTTCGAAAACGATCCTCCGGGGTACTTTACCCGGCGTTGCCCGCCAAGATCTTGCTGCATGCTCCAAAACGACCGCGATATTGTCTGCCGGGGAAACTAGAGTCACCTCCCGGAAACTCTCGATCAGCTACTCAGAACTGACGGACAAGGGAAACTGACAGTCTTAATCTAACGTGAGCAATCTGCCAGCGCGAGGCACCTAGGATGCTCACGCAATGTATGGTCTTATCGTGCCCAGTGTCTGATTCAAAGTGAAGCGAAATCCATACCAGCGTGGGTACAAGCTCGGCGTGTATAAAGAATATGAAGCTATATCTAGGGTACGCAAAGCCCGTCAGTACTAATTAGTACGCGCAGCGTGAATGGATAAGAATCCATGGGTCACGTGTAACAGGGAAGCTGGATATCCCAGCCCCACGCCAATACACATTGGGTAACTTGCAGCAAAGCGGGAAAACCGTGTTGAGCATTCCAAACCTCCTGTGTATCGACTTTGAAAATGTACCTAGAAGCGAGTGTAGGATGACTGAGATGCGAGCCGAGACAGCGAAAGTGAATGACGATGACCACTACTTAACGTTATTCCTTAACAGCCATCCCCGCCCACATGTACGATAGCGTCGCAATGATCGAGCCATCTAGCGCGCCCACGCACCTGTATTGAATCTCCCAACCGGCACTCCGCGGGACCATCCTGTCGGTATAGACATTGCAGGTTGGGAGGTTGGTGGTGGTGCAGGCACTCTGTAAAAATACGAGTACAGTGTGCGCTACAGATGAGTCAACGATACATGAACCAAGAATCATTCTCGGATGGTGGAAACAGAAAGGGTAAAGCAGCTGACTTAGTCTTTCTCAGTTTCCAGTACGAATACGACTTGAATCGGCCTATCAAGCTGCGTGTAGAGCGCATCGTACCTTGAGTAAGGGGAGTTCAGAAAATTACCACGGAGTTACCTGGCTTGTGTCAGCCAATGCGCTCTACTGGGTTACATTTTCGGCCCTTCGATCGCCCCTACCTACCATGTGAAGCAGAGCATTACCAAGATGTTTGGATCGCACCAGACACATGCAGGACGTGAGCTGGCAATTGTATGTCTCCGAACGTCGCATGAAACATATTTCTACTTCCTACCTGAAAGCATGTACGCAGGAATAGGTCTGAAGACCGTTAGCCTACCGAGAGGAGGTGCCTTCTCGACAACATGATCGATGGTCACTCGCCTGTGCTTGAAGCGCTGGTGATACCTGGCTCCCGAGCTTTGATTTCCCGTCAAGCTGCTATTCCATATGACTCACGACGGCCTAGCTATCCTATCAAGTAGAGAGCGAACGGATCGTGCGGAGCCCTCGCTCGAGCCATCTTGTCGAATGGACCTGCAGTAGGACCGAGGCGCCTCGGGCAGAAGGAAGATTCCAGTCGGCTTCGTGGTGAAATGAATTACCCCGCGACGCGCGCCCGCCCGGGCCGCATGACAGCTCCCCCGCCACGTCGCGGGTAGGCATCCTTTCGCGGCTTAAATACGCGACGGGTATGTATGTGCAGAGAGCACTTGCGCCGATCACTGAGATTCCCCGTGTGTCGGTGACGATCGCGTCCCTCCCCATCCCCAACCTCCATCCGTACACTCGATCAATTGCCCCGAAAACATCCGATTAGTACATAGTGTGCAGGACTATCTGCCAATCGAAGCATCGCCTCCCCTCCACCTGTGGGGTGTGAGCATGCCATTGTGATTTCCACCAGCCCATGGCTGCCACCGCCAAGCCGCATGCCTTCGGCGAGATGCGCATTGCCATGCGCATGGATCTTGCACGCGCCTTGGTGTGTTCCACGGTCTTTTAGGGGCGTCGGGCATTCGCATTGGAGTGTGCCACCTCTGCGCCCAGCAGTGCTTTGGCACATGCCATACGACTATCCTCGATGCAACGTCTTGCTGCCTGTTGATGATGTACCACTTCAGATGACTCTACATTTGCTGCCACCAGCTGCAGCCGCTCGAGCATGGCCACGGCTCCTTGGCATGCCCCATGCAGCAATGCAAAAACCGAGGTTATAAGCATTCCTCCACATCAGGAGCCTACGGCAAGCCAATTGGAGGGTAGGTATCCTCTGCCCCACCAGCAACATGCCCATGGCAAGGCCAAACCGAGGCTATAACTTGCATGGTGCCACTGCTGGCCACGACATTCGCATCGGCTGTGCCCATAGACCGGGGAGCCTCACGCACTCTTGGTGTTGCGCACAATGCAGCACCCAGGGGTGCCCAGTAGCTTGCCAGTGGCTTTGTGCCACCGACAATCATTCGAGTACTAAAGACGAGAATGGCGCTGCAAAGTTGCCATTTAGGGAATATCACCTGCAAACGTCCCAATTGCTGCCTCTCGAAAACTGGTGACAATCTGTAATGAACTTGGAATGTGACCCCTACTATCGCTTCATACCTCGAGACCCGTACATACCATTTTCCCATATGTTACCTCCATATGATCAATTTGCCTTAGTAATTCACACCGTGTATGAATAATAAATCCTTTTGTTTTTATCCCTATGAAAAGTAATGCTCCCTCGCTAAGGTATGTCTTTCCTCAAGCCATGGACCAACCACAGTTCATCGGTCAAAAACCCATCCGGTATAATGTCTGCCCAAGACAAATGCCCTCACGGTAGTTCAGCCCATGGATTCCCCGGAATGCGAATTCGTTTCGTTCCTTCGCCAAAATGGATTTCAGTAGTCTTTGTGCTGGCTGCCACGCAGCCTCATGGGGCCAACGTTCCATGGCATGCCTGGTGTTCCATGGCAAGCCCATGGTGCAGGCTTCCATGGCAGCCTTGGTGTGTGGCATGGCAGCCATGAGTCCGTGCATGATCATGCCGATCTAGGTGGTTCTCCTCGGCATCTATGCCTTACTGTGGTGCGCATGCACCAAGACATGCGCCCATGGCATGCCTTATAAGGTCT
>FXXK01001455.1:65675-83033 GCA_900184695.1 Betula pendula | reverse complement strand
TTTAGTTATTTACTTCATATCATAGAAGGATAATTTGGACATTTTAAGTCCAAAATATTCATGTGCGTGTCGCATGCTATTTTTTGGGTCCATCTTAATGCTAGCAACTAAAGGAGAAGTCTTTTTGTACTTAAATACTCGTTAGAGGGGTCAAGTATTTAACCGATAAGTGCAAATGAGATCTCAAATTGAAAAGGGCCGAAATATTTTTCCTACAATTTAGGGCTGAAATGGTGAAGCGGTTATAACTGCCCCGCCACCGCTAACCGCTAACCATATAACCACATAACCGCCTTCAAGGCGGTTGGAAAAAAACCACTAACCGCCTTAGGCGGGGCGGTTAGCGGTTTTTTAAGAGGCGGTTAGCGGTTATAATCGCTAACCACCTTTTATATATATATATATATTAATTTTAAAGGAAACGACGTCGTTTTTTGTTGGGATGATAAAACCTAAGTTGCTTCACATTTCACAATTCACGTTACTCACCGACGCACAGACGCAGCACCCAACCACCCATTCCTCCCCTCTCCCTCTGTTCCCAATTTGAGTCGAAGCAAGCAACCCTAGTCTCTCTCCCTCACTCTCTCAACGGTCAATGCTCAGCCGCACCGCACGGTGGTTTGAGGTTTCTTCCCCCACCACACGACGCACGCAGTCCTCCCCTCATCTCTCATCTCTCATTCCCAAAACCCAAATCCGAAATCCCCCAATTTCAGCCGAAGCAGCCCTAGTCTCTCCCTCACTCTCTCAACGGCCAACGCTCAGCCGCACCGCACGACGCACGATGGTTTGAGGTTTCTTCCCCCACTTTCAGCCTTCAGGTAAGGTTTGACTCCACCGTTTCTAAAACTTCGAGTTTTCTTTTTATTTTCTTGCGTTTTCTTGGATGCCAAACGGAAATTAATTTTGCAAAAGAAGTCGTGGATTTTCCTGTGATTTGTATGCGCACCGGGGGGAGTGTTAACCTGAGCCACGCCCTGGAGTGGAGGGGTTTGGAGGCTGGTGGAGGCAGAAGGAGAAGTGAGGCAGAGGGGAGTTAGATAGTGGGAATCGGGTTTTGGTTGGGGGGAGAGTGATTGGTGAATGGAGGTTTTTTCTTTGGGTTTGTGATGGAGAAGAAGAGAGGGAGAGAGGTTGGGTAGAAGAAAAGCCATGGCCTTCAATTGGGTCTCGCTCAAGTTTTAGATTTTCATGGGGAAACTGCAAACTTGGGAACGAGAGGGGAGGAATCAGGAGAGCTCGCGTGACTTGCTCTGGTCTGAAATGCGGACTAGGTGCTCTATACAGCCCTAACCATAAAACGACGTGTTTTTTGTTGGGCCGTATTATATTTAAAAAAATAAAGATTAATATATATCTATTATATAAAAGGCGGTTAGCGGTTATAACCGCAAACGCCTTCAAGGCGGTGGAAAAAACCGCCTAACCGCCTTAGCGAGCGGTTAGCGTTTTTAAGAGCGTTAGGGTCTCACTAACGCTAAACGCCTTTTATACCGTATTTATATATACTATTACTTTCATTTTTTACCACATACTTAATCTATCACCCCAACAAAAAACGACGTCCGTTCTGGTTCGGCCTGATATTAAAACCTAAGTCACCCATTTCAGAGCACAGACCAGTCACCCGCACCTGCACCCATTCCTGATTCCTCCCCTCGTTGCCCACATTTAGCCGAAGCAAGCAACCTAGTTTCCCCTCACTCTCTCAATGCCGACGCCTCAGCGCACCGCACGGCGCACGGTGTTTGAGATTTGACTCCGCCGTTTCTAAAATTGATTTCTTTTTATTTTCTTGGTTTTCTTGGATGCCAAACGGAAATTATTTTGCAAAATAATCATGGATTTTCTGTGATTGTATGCGACCGGGGGAGTGTTAACCTGAGCCACGCCCTGGAGTGGAGGGGTTTGGAGGCTGGTGGAAGCAGAAGAGAAGTGAGGCAGAGGGGAGTTAGATAGTGGGAATCGGGTTTTGTTTGGGGGAGAGTGATGTGAATGAGGTTTTTTCTTTGGGTTTGGATTGAGAAGAGAGGGGAGAGAGGTGGGTAGAAGAAAAGCCATGGCCTTCAATTGGCTCGCATCAAGTTTTAGATTTCTATGGGAAACTGCAAACTGGAGAGAGAGATAGAGAGGGAGAGAGATTTAGTGTTGGTGTTTGTGCTTGTGATGTGGAAAACGAATTAGGGGTTGGGTTTTTTTTTTTGATTTGAACCGTCTGCCATGAAATGAGCCAAATGAATTAACTTCTTTTGTTTTGTTTTGGTTTTGTGCAATATGTTCATTAGGTGAGATTTTGCTGTTCTCTATGATTTTTGTTCTTGGCCTTGTTGATTTTTGTAGTTGATGACTTTTGGACATGTTAGGTTCGGGGTTACTTGTTGTCAAATTTGATTTGATAAATGTATATTTATTTACATATGACTTGTTTTTGTGACCCATATGTCAGAAGCATTTTGTTTTTAGTAGATTCGCTGAAATTATTGAAAAGCAGTTTGTGAAGAACGTGCAGATAGATTATTTTTTCGTTATATAGTATCTATAGTATATATATAGTTACTAATATATATATATAAAAAAAAAACTGAGCTCTGACTTCAAGCCAAATCAGACCTAAAAAATGCAAGAATGGCCCAAAAAATCAGAATTTTTTAAGGCTCAGCCCAAACAGCTTTGAAAAAGACAAAAAAATGGGCCAAAAAAAATCTGATTTTTTATAATGATTCAACCCAGCCCTGAAAAGACCAGAAAAATGGGCACAAAAAATTAAATAAGCCCAAAAATCGGCCCAAATGCAAACAAAAGCCCAATTTTCAGCAAAGCGGTTATAGCGGCGCGTTTTAAGTTTTATATAACCGCTAACGGCGGTTATAACCGAACCGCTAACCGCCTAGCGGTGCGGGTGGCAGTTACGTTTTGAATAACCGCTTAAGGCGTTGCGGTGCGTTATTGCAATCACCGCTAACGCAACCGCCTTTTCCCCTAAAATATATTTTGCAACAAACAATTAATCATTCATGATGTACTTACCCTATTACCCCTTCATAGAATATATTCCGCGGTTGAACAAAAAATGATTAACTGTCACTTTGTTCACCACATCTTTTGTCTTGAGTACCCAGATCCAAATCTCTTGATTTATCCCAATGTATCTTGTGAGATTAAACTCATCCTTATACACATTTTCAGTTAAATACCACTGAAAACGCTCAGGCCCGAGACACAGGATAATCATTCTTATTAATCCTAAAACAAGGAGAATTTTCTTATCTTTTTATTCACCTACAAAAGACTTAGACTCCTTCTTAAAGAGTGATCTTTCACAATGCTACATATTGATTACCCAACATACAAAGAATGTGTGACCACATAATTTGATCTCACTCTATACATCAAAGTAATCCTCATTTGACATTTGGTTCATAATCTTCTTAGGATTTAGAGTAATACTCATAAGTCGTCGTGCACACTCATCATTCTCTATGACAATTATTATAAAAATGATGGCTCACACAGTCCTATTCAATATATAGCCTTGTATAAACCTACCTTGCTATAACACCAACAATGTCAACCTAAAGTTACACTGCTTCACTCGATTAAAACAAATCATCAAGGTTGATATGTTATAGTCTAGGTAGAATTTTCAATTCCACTTATAACTACAAACAACACTTTAATAAGTTACAAAGGACTTTTGACTATGGTCTTCTATGTGACAAATATCCTTGCTCACATCATAATCAAATTCAATGCAACTTAGGGATTGTCTACATGCATATAACTGGTAAATATATAAAACCATATATATGTTATGTAAAACAATAATAAGTATGCACAAAATTCAATAAACAAATTAGGGAATAATCAACAATATTCATTACATCTAAAATATCTTTATAATCAATTGGAGTTTTGGACACTAGTTCCAACAAATTACATGACGACATCGACAAGAAAATTCTTTTATTAAGAGATAATGATAACTCATCTTTGATTGGCACGGATCATCCACCTAACCACGAATTGCAGTACGATTCGTCTTCCCTAGGCATGGCCTATAAAACCTCCTAATTAGCATACGCATAGTCAATGGATAAGTGTAACCCATCTTCGGTTGGCATGAACCGTTTACCTACATTACATTAAGCTATGGTGTAGTACAGTTCATCGTCCCTAGGCATGGCTATCAAACCCTCTTGATTTTGCGTTATATAAAACCATTACATAGCCATCACTCTCATAATCACAGAAAATAAGAATGGTTGAGTTCATCCAAAACAAAAGGTTTTTTAAAACAAGAGAAGTATTTCATCAATATAAACATTAAAAACAATTTACAAAAGTTTTGCAATCTTCTAGGCTATACAATCATCACACATATGCAGAAAATTTCAAAGATAAACACATTCAAACCATTGTTACTTGAAAAGTGCTACATCAACACCCTATGGAGAAGTTAGCCACTCATGGAGGTGCTGGAAGTCCCCTTTGATGAAGAGAAATACATCCCCAAGAGCTTGTTACAGCTGTTGGTCATGCTTTACTTCGATATTTAGAACACTTTTCACCTCCCACACTACACTCCCACTCATATGATTTGAATCCCCTTTGGTCACAATCAAATTCCTTACTCTAAGGCAATTGAGTCTCCTCAAATTCCTAACTTCACGAAGTCCATATTGAGCTGATTTTGTGCTGAATATTTCCAATATTTTTATTTTCTTTTCTCTCTCCATTTTTGGTGTAGATCACAGATCAAATTTTGGTGCGTTCAAATGCGCTCGATCCCATCTTGGATGCGCTCGAGCCCATGGATACTATGCTCAAGCTCTTGATTATGTAGTGATGCGTTCGAGCTCTTTTGGAAGTGGCTCAAGCCATTTGCTTCAATGAAGTGCTCAAGCTCTCTTGGAAGTGGCTCGAGCCCTTTGCTTCAGTGATGTGCTCCAGCTCAAAGACAATGGAATTGCTTACAATTTCCTTTAGAACCTGAATATACTAAAGAACACGAAAAAAACACAAAATATTATATTATAAAAAAACTAAGGGTTAACATACGCGAGTTAAATGGCTTGAATGTGTAACATTCGGCCCTTAGCAATACAAAACTAGAAATAAGATGAAACAAAATTAAACAGCTACATACACTACTTCCTCTTTTGTAGGAAACACGATTGCATTGAGTGTATGCAACAAGCCTTTTAAACCTCTAGGCATCCTTAATGGACGAGTGAAGTCTCGTGAAGGTTTAACAAACATGCTACCCACAAACATTATGCAAAATCATGTTATCCATAAGACTGAAGTGTCACAAAATTAATGGTTCTCATTCATTAGCAAGCTTAAACTGATAGACTCTATCTTCAAATTTATAAGATACTCAAAGTTGAGTTACTTATAAATGACCGGTTAAGATACCACATGTTCCAATTGGTGCAAAGTGAAAGTGAGCACATAATCATGAGGTTTCAAAACAATTCCAATATGAATGACTCAATACTTCAAAATTCACTAAGGTCCCCATCGGATGAAATAACTAAGACATAATAAGAGCATTAAAGACATGATTTTTTTTTAAAAAAAAAATTTATCAAGCTGTGCAATGTTTAGCTCCCTTAAGCTTTCAATTAACCAATGTATCGAGTGTTAGGCCAATGACTCTCAAACTAGATGGCTTTAGGGCACTAAGTATAAAAACACCCTTGCGGACTTACTAACTCGAGTTAAAAATGCTACAAGACTAAACTAGTCATGTCATCAACCAATCTAAACTTCTTACCTTTTGAGAGGAACTCTCATTGCTTAATGAGGCAAGAGGCCTAATTACTCAATGAAAAACTCAATTGGTCAATTTTTTTATTTTTTTATAAATCTTGCCAAGGTAATTCATCCAACAAGTCACCAAACTTCACTCAAGATATTGAAAACAGACACAATCGGTTTCGCATGTCATTCCTCACAAACTATGTGCCAATATGCTCGTGATATCTTCAATTGAAACAAGTAACATCTCATTTGCCAAAGAATAAGTAAAAAGATTTAGAATTCCTAATCATATAATCATGTGTTCGTGATATCTTCTATCAAGACATGATTAGTTTTTTTTAAAAAAAAAAAATAACAAAAAGTTTTCCTATAACCTCAAACTTAAACAAGACATTGTCCCCAATGTGTAAAGACTAGGAGTGTACAAGCAGGATGATTATTAACTGCTTATAACTTGGAAAATCCGAAAAACAAAAAACTAAATAACAGCAACCGAATAATCGGTTTTTATATATATATTATTATATATATATATATATATATATATATATATATATTATATATTTAAAAACTATATAATATATAATGGAAACAAACAGGGAGTGTTGCTCCCTGTGTCTTGAGAGAGAGAGAGAGAGAGAGTGAAAAAGGAAGCCTCCCCCTTTTCACAAAATAAACATAAAGAGCGTTGCTCCCTGTGTCTTGCGAGAGAATTAAGAGAGAGTGAAAAGGGGAACCTCCCCCTTTTCACGAACAAACACGTTGCTCCCTGTGTTTGTAGAGAGAGAAGAGAGAGAGAGAGAGAAGAAGAAGAAGAGAAAGAGAGAGAGAAAAGAAGAGAAAGAAAGAAGAGAAGAAAAGGGAAAAAAAAATTAAAAAAAAATATGAACACCTTCTTGTCCTACATTGAATATGAACAAAGCTTTTTCCAACCCCTACTTCTATAAAAAAAGGCTGCTTGGACCTTTGTACACATAGTTTATCAAGTTGGTTTAGGCTTACTAATGGAACGAAATAAAGTCTATTATTACAGTTTTGACATTTGACTCATGTAAGCTCACGCAGACCGATGAAAAGTGAGTAAAAATAATTTTTTCCTGCTTGAAACTGGTACCAGTTATTGGCAACCACAACTAGACTACCGGTTGCTATTGCAGTTGATAAAAACAAAACAACTGGAGACCCCGATTGCGATTGCGGTTTGTAAGAAATAACCACAACTGCAACTGGTTGTACACACTTAGTAAAGACATATACAAAACCAAGAGAAAATGGGGCATAAGCACTCCCCTAAACTTAATTGCAAGAACACCTGTCTAGAAACATAGCCGTCAAAATATGCAACCAAAATACATTGTTGTTAAAATAAAACATAACTGTCAAAAGATGGCAACAATGTCACAAAAAATACAATGCCATAAACAAAAGATAAAGACATGGACGGAATGGAGATCATGGTGGTGGAGGATTCGAAGAAGATGGGCCCAGAGCATGTGGCAAACGCTAAAGAATGGACTGCAGCAGTCGCTGAGTCGCTACATGGTCCTCCCGGGATTGTCGACGCTGATCATGCAGATCAAAACGCAAATTGTCAAGCTCATCACGGAGAAAATCATACTTAGTGTGCAACAACATGACCCTATCCTCCCTATCAACCAAATCAGTATCCTCGAGGTCATCCTTAGCCATATCCTCATCGGTCATATCTTCATCAGCCCTAGCATCCAAGGGATTAGGCTTCTTAACCATAGGAGCCACAGAGCCAACCTCCTAAACTGTAATCCCCCAAATATTTAGCAAGTTTTAGATTTATTTTTTTAGCTTTGGATACCATGGAACGTTTGAAGGATTCTATAGAACATTTGGTATGCTCATGGAACGTTCGATGGTGAGGGTCAAACATTCGATACATGTCCCGATGCACTGATTCAGGTGAAAACTTTCAATCAATGTACATGTCAGATAGTATCAAATGTTCGATGCTTTTATGGAACGTTCGATGTGCTTTTATCAAACTTTTGATGCTTTTATCAAACGTTTGGTGAAAATTCTAGGACTATTGGATAATAGTATATCAAATGTTCGATGTCGTACATAAAACGTTCAATGGACCTAAAAATCCAGCGGTCCTTAACTAGACGTTCTAGCTCTATAAATACAATTCTTTCTCCCTCTTTGCACTGTTCATTCGTACTTTGGAGACTAGAGAGCCTTGTGAGTGTGTGAAGGAGAGTGTTTAGAGAAAGAAAAAGCTTTTTGGCTTGAGAGGTACCTATCTTTGCCTAGTTCATTTCTTTGTTGTTATTTGCTTATAGTTAGCTTGTTTAGTTGTTGTTGAATCTTAGTTTCTGAATTGTTTAGCTTAAGCTTAATCATTTGGAGTTTTAGTTGGGTTTTGTAGGTTTAGGTTGTTTTGATATGGTTTAAAGAGTTTGATACCTCAAACCTTGTTTTTGGAGTATGAGACCTCTTATTTTCTCTGGTTAGACATTTAGGAAACCTTAAGAAGAATTAGAAACCAGAAGGGATCGAGATGTGGCATAGAATGAGTTTCTGGAGCTCATCAAACGTTTGATGTGCTGGTGTGGAACGTTCGACCCTCCTGGTCAAATGTTCGATGTTCGGACAGAATGTCATTTTGGGTTATTGAAGGTCTAGAACTTGTTTAACTCAAGGCATAAGACTAACGATAAAACCATTCCTCAGATTCAGAAGTCAGAGATTACGTAGAGGAATATTTGACTGACCCGTACAACACAAGTGAGTAAAAACTCAAATAGATACTTGTTATTATTATACTTTTATGCATAGCATGATTATTTTATTGTACAAAACATGCATGTTTATAACTCTCATGAAATGTCTATTTATTTTCAACTATGAATTCCATTTGTGAAAATAGTTGTGATTAACAAAGATAATGAAATGATGAGTTTTGAAGAATTTGCATAGAAAATACACAAAGATTAATTTGCATTGTATGACATGGTTGCACCGTCTTGAACAAAATAATGGTCATAGGCTTACTATTATTAGGGGTTTATTCTATGGTCAAGAGTTTTCTTTTATGAAGAGGGCCTTCAATCCAATGGTTAAGTTTTGTGACAGCGCACAATTCTTTGAGTGGGTTACTAGTTACGGCTTTCCTAGTCAGTGTGGGCCACCCAAGGTCAGACTCAATTGGACTGCTAGTATAAGACGGTATGTTTGTGCAATGTTCGGGGCACCGAAATTGTACCAGAAGCCCTTTTGGATGCGCAAACTTTGCTGAGAAAGGGTAATATCTTGGGTAGACCATATTGTTAACATATCACTTGTTCTTAATTATATCATGTATTATAAATATATTGCATCATGACATGTTTATGCTACAAACTAAGGATAACAATGCTTGTGCTTTATAAACTGAGTTCACAAATAATAATTTGTATAACATGTTCATTATTACTCACTAAGTCGTGGACTTACTCTTGTATTTTTTCAACCTATGATCTTATGTAACTTGATAGATTATCCTGAGGATAACTGTTTATGGGAGCCACTTGGTTTGTCTGGAGAATGTCCTCCGTGTGATATTTGTCAAGTTGGAGCAGGTGTGGCTAGCTAGGATTTGGTTCAAAGGTGGCAGCCTCTATCATGATATGATAGATATGCTTTACAAGATGTATCTCGAGTTAGAGGCCAACTGATTTTGTGTTGATGCTATGTTGAAGCTGTAATCTTTATGATATTTGATGACTGGTCTTTTGACCTTATTTTGGGGACATCAGAACTTATGTTATTTATGATATTAATGTTATGTTCCTTTTGCTATTTTGGTATTCTTTTATTGTGGGTATTAGTTGTTCTCTTTGCTCTTTATAAGTGAAAAGTCTTCCGCTGTAGACTCTCATCCCTTTTTAGAGAGTATGATCCTTGAGTTTTAACTGGGTGGATGGGTTAAGGCTGGGAGGCGAACTGCTAAGTCATTTACAAGTTAAATGATTTTGTCGGGACGTTACATAAACTCTAGCGTCCGCAGGGGCCAGCTCTGCAACTTTAGTAGCCACAGGAGCCGGAGTGTGCCATCACATGTGCGAGGAGCTTTGATTCCATTTTGTCATCGTGAAGTCGGAGTCCGTAATTGCAACGCCCTTTTGTATGAGCAACGTCGTGATGATGAATGGAAATGGTAGTGCCCAAGACTGTGCAACTTTTAGTCTCTTGAAGATCAGCCCTTCCCAACATTTATGAATTTAGCCCCAAATAAGTAGTGGAGCAGAGAGCTAATACTTCCCATGAAAAGCATAAAGGGCAAACAAGAATTCACCCCATTGCTACGTTTTGTGCGCTAAGGGGCACACATTCTTTTGTAGGACAGTGTCCACCAACTATAGTTTTGGAGGCAACATGGACTTGCTTGTGCAATTTTCCAGCCCATTGGTGAACTGGCCCTCACACAAGTTAGTCACTATATGGCGTACATTGAGGCCAGAAGGAAATAACCAAAACGGATAGTGCCATTGGCATCAACTAAGTTGGATGGGCACTCATGAAGGCATCCCAAAGCATGGGCAATGTCCTCCATGCTCACATTGATCTCAACCCCATCGATGAATGAAGAAAAAATCCCGGGCTGGTCCGAATCAAATGTTAGATTCTGATAGAACAAGTGGACGTGGCACTGGTGCACAATGTCGCCTGCAGGTTTGAGCAATAGGGTCAAGCGCCGCTTCTTAAACTGTCGGACAGCCCACTTGACATCCTCAAGTTCCTGGAATTCACCCACAATGTCAAAGTGGGTCTCACGATTGAGCGGTTGATGCCTGCATTCACCCACATAATCACGAAGCCTTGGATAAAATGGGAAGGTGCGGTAGTGTAGTGGCCTTAACTTAATGTCATTACCAACTGTAGCCCATGCATCGGCTGATATGTCAATAGCTTTGATCTCCTCATTTCAAACAAACCCTACGTCATTGTTCAATAGATTGTGTATCAAACGGCATTTACTCTTTAGACGGGAGTATTGCACCCTCAAGAAGTTAGTGTGTTGTATGTTTTAGGTGCCAATGTATTCATTATTTCCTTGATTTGGCCCCATCTACGAGATGTTATGTAGCCTTCGACAGTGTTTCCATTACTATATTATTCTATAATGGCATCGACAAAGTGATTCGTAAGCTCAATCGTCATTGTCACAACCGCACATTCTATTCTAGATCTGACTTTGAGAAGGTAAGACGCATACGAATCAAACCATACAATATGATCATATGACACTTTTTGGTTCACAAAACCAAAAAAAAAAAAACATAGCTTATGTAAAAGGGAATGGACATATATATCGAGCTTGGGTATTTAATTTAGACCTACTGAATTTTATTTTTCTGTTGACTAAAGTTGCCAATAATGAAGAGAAAGAAAATGCTTGGACTTATGTTTTGATGGTTTATAGTTACTCATAAATATTGCATTTATCTTTATTTTCAATTTAATTTTTGCATATAAAATAACATAATGAAAACATCAATTTTAAAGACATGAAAACCAATGGCTCATGGGGTGGCCGTATCCACCCGCATTTAGTGGCTCAACCACCACCAAAATGTGGGTGGACAAATTTGTAATAAAATGAACCCATTCCAATTAAAACCAACAAAAAATAAGGGACAATTTTAATCTACAATTTAGTATAGTGAAAAGAGAAAAACCAGGGAGCTAATTTAGCAAATACTTGTAGCACATAAATGATGGTGTGACTAACCTGTTGAGGGCAAATTATATGTGATGGTTAGTACGAAGTTCAGCAACAAAATATAGGTGAAAGACGATACAAATCAGCTTCTCATTGATTCAATTTATAGACAATTCTGAACATCGGCAATCTTTGGAATCATTAAATTACATTCAGAATTTACCACCCGTGACAGTTACCATGCTAGTCCAGATGGTGGTAAATGCCTTCAGTGATGGGAGATGGCAAACGCATGCAAATAAGGCTTCCCCTTCACGTGGTTGGCTGTCCTTTTTCAGTGCACCATTATTCCCAATCTGACTTCCCCTTCTCGTTTTATGTATTTATACATTTTTTTTCCAGAACGCCTCACATTGGTGACGGTGTTCAGACGGCAAATTTGACGGCTAGCACTGCTGTTACTGAACACGCAGGAGGTGTTCTTAATTTTTTTTATTTTCCCTTTTTTCTCCTGGTCTCAACACGGATTCGGATCCCCGGCAATTGTGAAAAATTGCCAGGGTAGCTTTTTTTTATAATTGGGGCCGTTAGATGAGTCCAATGGCCTAGATCATGCCACCCACTCCTTCCACAATTTTAACCGGTTAACCCAAGTAACCAGCCTTTAATAAAAAAATAATATATAAAAGAAATTACTCTTACTCTGTCTCCTTCCCACGTTCCTGTCTCCCCCAATTCATTTCATGAGTACCCAATTTTTTCCTTCATTCTCTCTCTCCCCCAATCGGCAACTATAATCCCTCTCCTATCCCCCAGCGAAACGTCCCTCTCTCTCTCTCACTGTTCGGTGTGCTTCTCCACCGACGGTGCGCTCCTCCCTCTCCACCGTGCGCCCCCTCTCCTCTCCACCGTGCGACGGCGGTCGTCCGCCCTGCGGATCTGCGACGGAAAGCAACTAACGGTGATAGCACGGGCCACCGGTTCACCGCCGCCATCCCCGACGACCCACCACCACCACCGACGAACGGCCCCTTCGTGCAAGAGATCTGCCTTTTATTTTTCTTTTCTTTTTTTTTTCCTTTTGATCTGTGTTTTTTTGCAGATTTTGTAATCTTTTGTTAGTTTTCTTGCTTAGGGATCGTTTGTTAATCCTGCATCATCGGTGGAGTGTTTTGACAGATTTTTTTTTTTTTCTCCTGTGGTTGTTCTAGACTGCTCATTTATGTTACTTCTATAATTTTGAGCACATCTTTTAAATGTAGTTCAAGCTATGAACTTGCAAGCTTGCATCTCTGGTCTTGTTCAGACAGCTTTATATGCAGATTTCTTTTTCTACTACTTTATTAGGTAATTTACTCTAAAACATTCTTATGATCATCTCTTACACTTTTGTATTAGATGAATAACATTAAGAATAACTTGTTTTGCAGTAGGAAAAACAATGCAAAGCTTAAGTTGCCCGCTTAAACGAAACATGGATTTTTGAAAATAGAGACCTGCTTAAACAAAGGGTTGCAACCTACTGTTCAGACTTGCATTTCAATGATTGAAGGACTTTGCAAATAGAGACCATTAAATGAAGCTAGTGAGCTGCTTGAGAAAATGGACTAAAATGGAAGACACGACACAGAGCAAAGCGAGGAAGGGGAGCTAAAAGATAAAGAGCATGTCTCAGCTCTCTAGTGCCAAACTTCTTTTGTAACCGTGATGTTGGGTTTCACCATTGCTTGAGTGCTTTGTTTTTTGTTTTTTTGTTTCTTTGGTGTATGTTACAAAATCAGAAGCTAGATTAACTTTTTTATCCATGTATTTATGAGATGATGCAATGTGCAATTTGGAAACTGAATTGAGTGATAAATAAGAGAAGACCTTTTCACTTTTCACTTGTTAAGTCTATTCTTTCATTTACCTATTGAATTGAGTGAAAAAAAAAAAAAAGAAAAAGAAAAAAAAGTAAGACAGTTTTTCTTTCAATTCTTTTGGTCGGATGGTTATTCATAAAAAGAGGCAAATAGAGCAAGAAATGTCGAAGCTATCCAAAAGCCTCTACCTCTGCATAAACCAAAAGCTACGGTCAAGAACAACCGGAAAAAAAATCTGTCAAGAACAATCCACCGATTTGGTGGTTTATTAACAAAACATTAGATGTAAAAAAGAAAAGAAAAAACAAAACGTAAACAACGAACAGCCACTGGTCAAGAAAAACAGAAGAAAAAAAAAAAAAAAATCTTTCAAAACCCTCCACCGATGATGCAGGATTAACAAACGATCCCTAAGCAAAAAAACTAACAAAAGATTACAAAAAACCATTTTTTATTTTTTAACCATATACACTCCCCATTGGGCATTTTTTTTTTTTAAGCCAGAGGGGTTTTAAAACAATTTTTTTGGATCTCAAGGCAAAAAAAAAAACAAATAAAAAATCCCAAATAAAAAAATAAAATTTAAAAAAAAAATCCAAAGGTTTAAATCATAAAAATTTTTGGGGGAAAAATTAAAAAAAGCTGCCTTCTTTTTTCAAAAAAAAATTTTTTCTTTTTCCCTTAACCCTGTTTTTTTGTTAAAATTTGTTTTTTAACGGCCAGCAAGGTTTTATTTTTGTTTTTTTGGATTTTTGGGGTTTTGACGGGGCCTAGGAGAAAAAGCCTAGGGGAAAAGCCTAGGGAAAAAACTTTCCAAGAAAAAAAAAAAAAAAAGGGGGTCCTTTCCGGGTTAAGAAGAACCCCCCCGGCGCCCTCATCTTTTTTTTTTCTTTTTTTAAAACCAACAAACCCCCAAAAAAAAAAAGGGTCCCATTTTAAAAAAACCCAAACCCCCCAACTTTAACTTATGGGGGGGAAAAATTTTGGGGACCCCCGGGAAATTTATAAAAGAAGGTTTCTTTACTTTTGCCCCCACAATCATTTGGGGTTTTGTTTTTGGGAAAAGGTTCCCACAAATTCCCTTGGCCCCCCTTCCTTTTTTTTAAGACTTTTGGGATTTTATTGATTTTTTTTTTAACCAATTTTTTTTTCTTTTTTTGCCCCTTGGTTTGTTAAAAAAAAAAAAATTTAATTTTTAAAGGGGAAAAATTTTTTTTGGGGGGACAAATAAAAAAAAATTTTATTGAGGGGGGGGGTTTTTCCTTTATAAGAAGTTTTTTGACTTATTTTCCGGAACAAAAAAAGGTTTTATTATGGGGGGGGGGGGGGACAAAAATTGGGGTCCCCCCTTTTTTATTTTTTTTGAAATCAGAGGTGTTTTTTTTGGCCCTGTTTTTTATTTTTTTTTTTGTTTTTTTGTTAAATCCAAATTTTATAAAAAAGGCCAAAAAAAATTTGGCTTTAAAAAAAAAAAAAAACCTTTTCAGAAATAAAATTTCCTTTTTTATGGAAAATTAAAACAAAAAACTTCACATTTTTATTTTTTTTTGGAAAAAATTTCAAAATGTTTTTTTTTCTTTTTAAAAGGGGGGGTTCCAAGTGGGGAAAAAAAAAACCTAAAGGGGGGAAGGGGGCAATTTTTTTAGGTTTTTACTGGCTTAACTAAAAAAAATAGGGGGAAGGGGGGGGAAAAAAAGGGAAAAAACTTTTTTTCATGTTTTCCCAACCCCCAATATACCTAATTCAAAAGAACCAAGATACTAATTTAAAGGTATATTTCTTAAAAAAAATTAAAATTTTTGGGTGCCACAGGCCCCACCTCCCCACTAAGGGTGGCATGTGGCTCCGGCCCGCTGTATTAGAGTACCTATTAGTTAGTCTTTAATTCAATCCGTAATTTTTCTTCATTTCCTATGAATTTTTCAATTTTTTTATTTAACTCATCATTTGCTTCACTCGAGATTGCATGATATTCGCATTAGTAATTTAAACTTCAAGTTAGAACGAGTAAATGAAAGTTTCTACTTTGGCATTCATGATTTTGGTATTTTTTAGTCATGGAAGCCAATTCGCAAGAAATCACGCTATGCATAACTATAATTTTTAAGGTTAAATCTTAAATGTGCGGAAGGAATTTTGATCAACGTGGGTACACATTCATTTTCAAAGACATGGTGCATAACAAATTAGAGAAAAAAAAATTAAGAAACATTTCTACTTAATTTCTTCTCTGATAAAGTCTATTCTATCTTAATGTAATGGATTTAATGGAAGAATAATGGCAGCGAAGTTAATAATTGATTGAAAATAGGTGAAGATGGAAGAGAAACTGAGAGAATGGTGGTATTGAAAATTATAAGAAGCTCTTCGAGGAGGGACAAGCTGTTCAATAGAATCATTCTTTCTGCCTTCCTGCCTCAAAAGATAACCAATTCACGTGAGAGTTGGGATTGTTCCATCTTAATCCACATTTCCTCATTTGATGTCAAGCCTCAGCCTCAAAAATTTTGCGAGAATTCACCTCCCAAATAGTCAGCATGAATAATTGGATCTGACTCCATCTCCAAATTGGGCCGTTCTCTGTTAAGGTCAGCATTTGAGACTAACTTATTTCGCCCAGGTTCTCATTCTTCAGGTTTTCCTTTGGTCATCTTGGACTGGCAAGATTTATCGGGCACCAAAATCAAGCTCGGCTTAAGTTATTTCTATGGAAAGCTTAGCCTGGAACATTATTCCGATCAGCCTAATATTTAGATTTCTCCATCTACGGATCCAAAACTTGATAAGCTGTCCACTTGTCAAGGACCCGCAGAATCACTACAGCTCTATTTTTAGGTTGCCCTCTCTCTCGGCTTCTTTGACTGAATTCTCTATGGATGCCTATTCAATGCTTCAGCCTTTTTATGCTTACCTTTCTCTTCTGATCAAAAGCCATTGTAAGGCCGTACACTCAAATTCTGGTATCCCGAGACATAAGTCTTGAATTTCAGATTTCTTCCCTAGTGCGGATGGACAATATTTGGTTTGCTCGGAAATAAATTAATTTTTGAGCTGTCCAGCCTGGTACCTTCTCCTTACTTTAAGAGGATAATAGTATGTTACTTCCCATCATTTGAGAGGCTGGCTGGTAAAGGCACTCAGAATCTCCATCTTGGTCGCGCTCCCCCTGCTGGGAATTTCACAAAGTAATTTCTGACGTCTGGCTATCCTTCTTCATTTGTCTGTGGCTGTGCTACTCTCAGAGATGCAACAGGGCAATTTTGGCTGTTCACTCTTTATAAGCTTCCTATCTGGATGCTAAACAAATGAAGGCTTTGCAGCCTGTTTTTTGCTGATTAGTTGCATCCACTTTTGGCTGCCAAAATCTTATGTTATTTGAAGGAGATTCTATTTTGACTATTTTGGCTAATTAATGAGCCTCATCCTTCTGTGCTGATTGGAGTATCACGATCCCTAAGCAAAAAAACTAACAAAAGATTACAAAAACCTGCAAAACCCCCCCCCCCCCCTGCTTCGGCCTCCGCCCAAAACCAAGCACTGCCGCCGCCACCATCCGCCGAAAAACCAAGTATTTCGATTTCGTCGCAAGTATCCATCCAAATAAAATAAAATAGCAAGAACATCATTGTCCCCAGCAATCTTCAAACCCACAACTCCTCATACCCCCAAACTCCTCAAGCCAACCATAGATAAAGAGAACATGGCACCGCAACTCCTTAAGCCAGCAAATGAAAAAAAAATTGCAGGGTCGTTGGTGGTGGTCTGAAACGAACGCGCGACGGTGTTGGCTTCAGATCGGGCGTCTGGGTTGCTCCGTTGTATGGAGTGGATCTGTTGCAACCTTCGAGCAAGATGAGAGAGGAGCTGTCCGGAGGGTTTGAGGGGGTCGAAAGCGAAAGTATATCTTCCCAGCGTGGGGAGAGGAGGACGAGAGCTCCTTCGTTTTCCGCCGGATGGTGGGCTGGCGGCAAATTTTGTTTTGGCGGAGGCCGAACGAGAGGGGTGGGGGGAGGGAGCGAGCGTGGGAGAGGAGGAGCAAATTTGAAAGAC
>FXXK01001455.1:45679-56810 GCA_900184695.1 Betula pendula | reverse complement strand
AGACTTATCCGGATTTTCAGTTCAGTTTTTTTAAAAGTGTTTTTTATACTTTTGAAAGCAAAATGATACAAAAATTTATTTGATTGTTATGCAGAAAATGAATAGAAACGCTTTCGAAGATAATTAAGCATTAAATTTGATATGAGATGATTTATTTAATTATTTTGCTCTGTATTTCGTTTTTTTTTTAGAATGTTCTGAATTATATGAGTTTTATTTGTATTAAAATATAATAAGTATCATAGCAAAAACATTAGAGATTCATACTAATTTTCTATTAATGCTTTGATAATTAGAATCCAGGTTTCTTCTTGCTATTTGTTTTTTCTTTAACATGTTTTAATTTATATAGATTAAAAGATTTTAATGCTTTGATAATTAAGATCTAGGTCTTCTTTTGGCTTTTTTTTTTTTTTCTTTATGTTTGTTTCATTTTAAACTACCACTATGGAACAAAGATTTGATATGATGTTAAAACCCATCTTTTACAGCATCCAATAAGAAGTTAACACGTCAGTTAAAAACATCAAATACATCTTATGAATAAAAGCAAACTTATTGACAAAAACACTAGTTGAAGAGACCTACCTGATCTACACCTATTGTATTTGGTGTTTAGATGATATGTCAACCTCTCAAGGCTGTAAAAGTAAGGTTTACAGCTCATCCTGATAATAGAGACTTTCTTAAATAAATTAAAATATAAGACCCTTAATTTTAGTTTAATCCATGTAAATTATAGAACCCCTACGAAAATAAAAGGTCTTTTGTTTTAATTCATTTAAATGTTAATTCAATATTAAGAATTTCTGCTAATTTCTATCTATTTTTTTTCTTAACACTTCTTTTTATTTTAAACTATACATATGAGGATATTGTAAGATGTTTTAATTTATATAGATTAAACTAAAATTAAGGTTCTTATATTAAGTTTTGAAATTAAATTATAATGAAGAATCCCGCGCATAGCGCGAGTTATGAGCTAGGAAGGATAATTACAAAATCAGTCTCTGTGGTTGGTTTAAATTATAAATCGCTCCCTGATAACAATGAATTTAGAGGTCCATGTGGTTGACCTAAAATACAAATCGCTCCCTATGTATAAAAATGAATTCAAAAGTTTCTGTGGTAGTCCAAAAAAATAATTTAGTCTCTAGAGTAAAATTTTGTTAAAATATTTGATGGATTCGGCACCAATAACACAACGACATGTGTCATTCTGAATAAAAAATATAAATTTATAAAACTAAAAAAAAAAATTATTTATTAAAAAAAAAAAAGGAAATTATAATTTACCCCTCCAATGTTTGGGGAGATTTTCAATTTAGCCCCTAATGTTACAAAATTCACAATGTGCCCCCTCAATGTTTAAAAAAAAATCAATTCGGCCCTTCCGTCTGATCTTGCCGTTTCAACTGACGGCCACGTCACCACGTACGCAGTTTGTCCCAATTCTTCCCTATCTACCCCTAACAAATGTTCCCTCTAAATAAGCAAACCCCATGCGTGAAAAGCTTGCCTTTGGTTTTAAAAAGCACAGAAACGAGTTGGAGCGTTGGAGGTGGAGCCATTGTTGTGGTCGACGAGCTTTGTTAGGGAGTGGAACTTGGTCGTGCAGTGAAGATGGATGGCTCAAAGGAGAAGATGCTAGGCTCAACGGAAGATGCTAGCTCTAGGTCAACCTAGAGCGTCGGCGCTGACATCAGCACATCAGCGTGTGTGCTACTGTGGGCAGCCGATGATTGTGAGGACCGCCCACACAGATCAAAATTACGGATGCAGGTTTGTGAGCTGCGAAAATTGGAAGGTAAGTTCCTGATTTTTTTATTTGTTTTCCCACTGCATATTCCAAAATCTTGGGTTACCTTTTCCTAATTTTTTTGACTTGCGTGATGGGTTTCCATGAATTATTTCCTCTATGTATTCGGTGCATTAGGTTTAGTGGTAATTGTAGTGATAAAATGAAGGAATATTAGTGGTGAGGTTGTTGATTTAAGGGCTTGGAGAGGGTTGAAGCAGCTATTTTTAAGTATGCCCCAAAGCAGTTGTTATTGTTCTTTATTCTTGTTCAATAAATTATCAAGGATTGTAGGTGGAAGAAGAGGGAAAAATAATACAAATATTATTTGTTGTATGAATATACGACCACTCTATCCAACATTGTATAAGGGATATGAATAACCTATTTGTTTGCATTTCAGACGAGTAGCTTCTGAATTTGATACCTACTGTTAAAAGACAATAGCATACTTATATTGGCTCCCTTATGCAAACCCTAGTTAGCCACCTGTGAAAGCATAAAGTTGCTGTGTAACCAATTGTGTTTGTAGGTAACAATTGCATATCCTGCCCTTAATTGTGTTTGTAAATAAAAATCGCCTGAATTTATACCACTGGATATTTAGTTAAAGGGTTTAGTAAAAACTAGTGAAATTTTTTAGTACAATGAAAGCCATTTTAGTCCTCATCAAACACGAATAAAAGAATTTACAAACATGATTTCACATAATTAGGTCTTCAAAATGAAGATAATATTTGTTTGTCAACTAATGCATGGGCATGGTCCATGCTGGCCATGAAGTAGCTCCAGCATTGGCTCTATAGCTTTCAAATGTTTGTTAGCTGTTCATACTCTAATGTTGGTACAATTATAGCTTTTTTCCTTATTTTTATTTGTAATAATGAATATTTGTTATGTGTGTTGCAGATTAAACGTGAGTGTGGTTTTTTTGAATGGCTTGATCCAAAAATGTGTGAACATGGTAGAAGAGTGGTAAGCCATTTGAGAAAATGGCATGACAGTTTGAAAGAAGAAGCGAAACAATGCCAAACCATGGTTGAAGTTGAAGTTGAAGTTGAGAAGTTGAAGGGATCAATGGAGGCTGAACTTTCTCAGTATCGAAAGGATATTGAGATCGGTCAGATCAAACTCCAAGCAATGAAAAAGAATTATCAAACAATTATTGTGTGTTCATGGATTTTATTTGCAATGTATTTGTTTTTTTTGGAATACTCTAACAAATACCCGTATGGCCGTACAATTGGTCGAATGACTTTGCCCTGAGCTGTTTGTGTCGGGGTATGTTTTTTGTATTTGTAACGAAACAGACAATGTGTATTGTAGCAAAAAAAGATGTGGTTATCAGACAATGTGTACATAAATTTGGTGATATGACATGTTAAACGTGTTTTTAAATATGTATGTAGTTTTGTGATAAGATTTTCATTCTTATCATAAATTTAAACGTCTCGCATTTGTTCAAATAGGTAAACTTAAAGAAAATGTCTCTCATAAATTGCACACTTGCCAGTTTAGCACGTGGGCAGTTGCATGTCGGCAACCTACCAAGTGCCAGCACTGCTACTATTTGCTCGATTGGGCCCTTTTGATGAAAGAGTTTAAATTGAGAATGAAACCTGGAATGGGTACCACCAGCACAGAACATTCAAACCGACAACATATTCGATAAATAAATTATTTCTTTTTCTTGTCTCCTTTTTAGAAAAGAAAAATCATGCAAAAGAATGACAATTACATAACGAGACTTGTTGGCCCAAGAAAAAAAAAAAAAGCTAGGCAGAAGGCACCAATACCTACAAAGAAGCATATGAAAGATAGTATGTAACAATTAATCATTAACCGCGTTTGTTTGTGTAGGGAATCAATTTATTAAGATTAAGGAGTTTGACCTATTTAATTAAATGAGTCGAGATATGATTGACTTATATAATCTTAATTATACCTATGTCTTAAAACGATTCAAACCCGATATGCGACATTTAGATATAACCCGACACAAATTTTGACATGAAATTAACAGGTTATGATTGAAGAATTTGATTCGTTTAATTAAATAAATCGAGATAGGATTAACCTATATAATTTGATACCCTTAACATGACCCGACATGACAATGTCAACCCTATTTTTGTGTTTATAGATGTGTCTCAATGTCTTCTATATGTAGCAGGAATTGATTATGTCTAAAAGGTAGAATATTTGTACCATATCACGACATGATTGTTGCACAAAGTGTTTTGCCGTTCTGGAATTAACATTGGCTATGGGTACTGCCTAAATCTCTTTGTGATGAAAATTACACCATTTACATAAATTTCAAACCAAGATATCCGCAACACTACATTTCAAAATTTCAACCAAACCTTGAATGCTACTGCACATCATAACAACACCATATACATTTCAAAGTTTACATCCATAACAAAATATACAAAAAAAAAAAAAAAAGAATACTGGATGAACTACACATCCAAGAAAGTGCATATCCAAATATCTAACCATAAACCAGAGAAAGTTTAAAAGCTTTTCAAATAAGTCACAAACAGATTACACATATAAATGTTCAGTAATGAAATTAGTGCTTCCATTCGGGTCTAGTCTTTCTCCTCTTAGCTTCCATAGCCTCAATCCCCTTTTCAATGGTTGGGACAACACATTTGCCTATTTCCTGGGTAGCCGATGAAGAGACATCTCCTCTTGCAAAACTGGTTGCACCGCCTCTTGTAGTAGTGCCTCTTGCTGTACCACCTCTTGTTCTAACACCACCACCTCTTGTTGACATTCCTGCTGTACCATCTCCCTCAGTTAGGTCAATATGTATTGGTGCCTTGTTACCACTACCACAAATACCCTTGACCCTATCTGATTGTCTTGTCCGGGATGCAGGTCTGCCAGTAACTTGCGTGGATTTTGCAGTGGTTGCTGTTGGAACTCTGCCCCATGCTAGAGGTGGGAGATTGATTGGACGAAATCCGGGTGGAGATGTCAATACTCTCTCAGCAGCAGGTAAAGGAATAGCACGGCCAGCAGTTACATTCAGAGCTTCATTTGTTGTTGTACTTTTCTATGGTGCGTTATTAAAAAAAAACAAAAACAAAAACAAAACAAAACAGAATGAACTTGTCATGCACTGAAATAAAAAAAAAAAAGTATTATTGGAGAAGCAAGTTGCAAGCAAAACTGTAACACACAACTTCCCATGTACCTTTTGACCAACACATGACTGTAGACCAGCATTCCCATTAGGATTTGTTGGCTGTCCCTGCAAAATGGTACCAACAAAAGAAAAAAAAATTAAGGAAATGATTGCTGGGACCAAAAATAAATAAATAAGGTATTACGAAGTACCTTCTCAGCAGTCATTTTCTTAGACTTTCCCTTTTTAGAACAGCTAGAACCAACACTTTGTGTCTAAACCAAAAACAACAAACAACAAACAACAATTAATAAATACTTTATGGTGGAACCAAAAAAAAAAAAAATCATATATTTATTGGAATAGTAATGAGGACATGTCATACTCACACTTGCTAGAGGTGGGGTAGACAACTGAGAACTTTGGGCAGATCCTCCAACATTGTTTGCTGCACTCCTAGTCATTGGACACGCCCTTTTATTGTGCCCTAATCCCTTACAGTTGGAACATTTCCCACATGATCCAATTTTTCTCATTCTGTAGGGATTTTTCAGGTCCCTACTCTCATCAAGAGCTCTCTTTCTTAACGTCTTGGGTCTTCCTCGGGCAACTCTTACAACTGGGGGCTCTAACTTGTCATTGCTGGTTTTTACCCATTGTTCCTCACTGGGCATTGGATATATTATTGGCGCATAAGCTTTTTTGTATGTCTCTACAGTGTAGCACTCATGAACATAACCCTCTGGATTGCCACAGTCATAGAGAATAGCTGAAAATGCATGCGCACATGGGATTCCAGTAACTTGCTACTGCCTGCAACCACAACTCTTCTTATCCAAGTCTACTACAAACTGTTTGTTATTGGCAGCAGTGACCTCAAACAATTGAGCACCAGCATATGTGGCAACGCAGTCCATCGCTTGTAGCCTAATTACTTCCAACTTCGTGGCAATTCTAGGGCATAAGCTACCAGTCAATTTAGCGATTCCATCTCTCTTAACTTGATACCTCCTCATAAGTTTTTTTCTTATCATCTCCAGCATTATCAAAATTGGCTTGTCACGAGCCTTCAAGATGTAGGAGTTGAAACACTCGGATATGTTGTACCAGCAGATCGCACTTAGGGAACTCACTGAACCATGCTCTAGACCACATAGAAGGATCAATCTTATTGAGGAATTCATACGACTTCCAATGTTAGTCCTTCTAACAGCTTCACAGTAGTCCCATAGCCTCCCATACTGATCCCCCATACTACCATAAATTTGATCCTCTGTCGCCTTTTTCGATTGCCTATAATCGATTGATTTGGTTAGAGTCTTCACCTTCCAGTTGTTCTTCAACGATTGCATGTGGTAATCTATGTATGAGGCTGGACTCTGACTTCTCAATGAGTTTGTTGGCGGTATCCAAGTCGAGCTTACATTGAGGTTCTTGCCTATTTCCTGCACACACATGTTTTGGGTTTAAAGAGCATATCCTGGACAAGGAGCTCGTGTGCAGGCGCCAGTTGTCTGCATACCATGTCGGTAACGACACTTGGGGATCCCTACAACAGCCACCCTTCTCCTTTATTCTATTGTTAAATTGAATGTGCCTTCCCCCTTTATAAGATTTAACTGTTTACAGCCTTCTTAAACAGTTGGTATGTTTGCAACTTTCATCTTAAGGTCAAGAATCTGGGTCACTAGTTGCTACAGCATGGGAAGCTCATCATAAAAAAGTCGGAGTGGTGTATTGTCAGCCAGATCTTTTCCTCCGAGCCTTCGACGCCTGGGTGACTCAAGTATGTCACTTCTAGCCATTTCATCATCTTCAACCTCATCACTATTATAATCTGCATCATCACCAACATCTACACCTAGATTATCATTACCACCATGTTTATCGATCCTCACTATTATCCTCTTCCTCATGATTTCCATCACTGCCATGTTCATCATCCTCTCCATTACCATCTTCCTCATGCCTTTGACCAGTCTAAGTCTCACATTCTACACTAGCAGTATTACCATCTCTATTGGAGGGTCCAGCCCTAGAATTACCATCATCCACATCAACTTCAAATAGATCTTCATTATCACTAAGCTTATCTGCCTAAAATAGATCATTCAAATAAACCCTAACTACATCTTCCTCATCTCCATCATCATCCCCCTCACCATCATCACCTCCATCATCCAAGAAAGACACAAGGTATAATTGTACAATAGAATGACCACTATGGCAAGAACATAAATAGAGCACATCATGGTCAGATGTTATTAGGTACAAACCATCAACTAGACTCTTCACAGGGTCTTTGAAGTAAATTAAATCTCCTAACTGGTACCCATATCCTTTACAAATATCTTCCAAATCAAAGTATGATAATTTATTGGGGTCAACAATGTCTTTATGAACTGCAACTTTACCACCCACATATTCACAGCCAAATGACCTATCGAACCTACCCCCGTAATGAAATTCAAGCACGAAATTTGTAGACCCCATCCTACACGGTTAAATTAGTAAATGACAGTAAGTAGTGTTACTTCCTTCTCAGCTTAAAAACAGGACATTATCTATAACAATTAAAAAATTATAAACAGAACATTTAGAGACACAAATTAGTATTTGACCCTAAGAGACAACAAAAACTAACATAGTTTACAACCATATGTGGGTTTCCATGAAATAGCTTGGGGACCACTAGAGCTATTGCAGAGCACATGGACCCAATAACACACAAATCAGAAACAGCTTCGGGACCACTAGAGTTATTGCAAATCATATGGACCCAACAACACACAAAGTAGAAAATGTACAGATTCAAATATAATAAACAACATCACAATTAGCGAAAACAAGTTATTGTCACCATTTACTATTATCGTCACAAAACAAAGTGTACATATACAGTTTAATAAGTTTAGTAATGAAAAAATTAAGCAGAATTACACATCCCAAATTCAATTCAAATCCAAAACTCCCAAATTTCAATTCAAATCCAAAACCCCCAAATTTACACAAAACCCTAATCATGTTTGTTAAACACACCTGTGGTTGCAAATACGTTAATTAGCGCCTTTCCTTTTCAGACGATGGCCGATGACCTTACGAAAATAGGCAACCACTCTCACTTTTCCAATTCGAGCTTTGCCTTTGGACCCCACGAAGAACACTGTCGTTATCGCACTGCTTCTAGATGTCTGATAAAAGTAAAACAAAAGACTTTGTTAAATTGTATTCAAGTGTTAAAGTGAGGCGAGGGTAACTTAGGTTTTTCACGCGTGGACCCAGGGGTAGATAGGGAAGAATTGGGACAAACCGCGCACGTGACGCGCATGTGGTGACGTGGCCGTCAATTGAAACGGCAAGATCAGACGAAAGGGCCGAATTGATTTTTTTTTAAACATTGAGGGAGCACATTATGAATTTTATAACATTGGGGGCTAAATTGAAAATCGCCCCAAACATTAGGGGGGTAAATTGTAATTTTCCCAAAAAAAAAAGGAAAAGGGTGGCTATGCCACCCCAAAGATGGCCGGGGATAGCAGCGAGCCGCCCCCTGCTACCTTTGGGAGTGGCTCGCAGCCTACCTTTACAAAGGGGTGGCTACCGGCAGTCATCCCTTTACTTTTTTTTTTTAACAAAAAAAAATATTAAATATTAAATTTTTATATTTATATTTTTTATTAAGAATGACACGTGTCATCATGTTATTAGTACCTAACGGAATTCGTCAAATATTTTAATGGTATTTGACTTCAGTGACTAAATTATTTTTTTGGCCTACTACAAGGACCTCTGAATTCATTTTTATATTACAGGGAGTGATTTGTAATTTAAGCTAATCACATGGACTTCTGATTTCATTGTTATTTCATAGGGAGCAATTTGTAATTTAGGCCAACCACATGGACTAATTATAACTAATGATAATGTCTCACGTTCCCTCTCGTGCTCTTTTCATCCAACCCAACATTTATGTGCAATGTTTTGTATAAACTCATTTCAAAGGTTTTAGCCAACAGACTAAAGGTCGTGCTCCCACATCATCTCTTATAATCAAAGTGCCTTTATCCTAGGCAGGTTGATTACTGATAATATCATTGTGGCCTATGAAACTTTACACTCCATACAGACAAGACTTTGGGCCAAGGAGGGTTATATGGCCTTAAAACTCAACATGAGTAAAGCCTATGACAAGGTGGAGTGTGGATTTTTGGAAGCGGTTATAAGTTGTTTGGGTTTTGATCCGAAGTGGGCAGCTCTTACCATGAGTTGTGTTTCAACGATCAACGATGTAGTGATTGTAAATGGTTCTCCAACAGGCAGATTTTACCAACAAGTGGGATTCCATAGGGCGACCCCATTTCGTCTTATCTGTTCATCCTTTATGCGGAGGCATTGAGCTCTCTTCTTTACAAGGCGGAGCTGGATGGAACGCTCACTGGGGTTCCTACTTCCAAAAGGGGGCCTCGAATTAATCATTTAGTTTTTGCTGATGACAGTCTGATTTTTTGCAAAGCAAACCCTCTCCATTGGCGTCAACTTTACCGGTTGTTGGATATTTATGAGCAAGTTTCAGAGCAAAAATTGAAGAAGACTGCTATTATCTTTAGTAAGATGGGTGTTTACTCCAAAAAACTTTGACACCTACTGGCTGTAAAATTCTTCCAAAAAGCGAAGTACTTTCTTTGGGAAAGCACAATTCTAAATGCACCACTTAGCAAGAGGCCATCTTTTGCCATGGCGTAGTATTCAAGGAAGCTAGTTCTCTATTTGCAAAATGCGCTAATATCTGGCAAAGATTGGAAACGGATCTAAGATGTTAAAATTTAGGGGGATCGATGGCTACCACACACCAAACAACTTTCACTAAATTAAATCACCTGTCAATTTTGGAGACGAATGCGATAGTGAAATAATGATAAGTTCTGAATGTTACACATTCAAGCCCCTTTTAAAATTCAAACATATGTTAATCCTCTTAGTTTCATTATAAATATGATGTTTTGTGTTGTTTTTGTGTTTTTACCCCTCTTATTTTGTAGGTTTTTGGAAGAAAAACACTCAATTCCATCAAAGTTTCGGGCCCTTAGAAGAGATGTTTGGAGAAAAGCCTGAAAGAATTTGGCTAGAGCCAATATCCATATTTGGCTAGAGCCATCATTTTGGCTTAGAGCCATATCTACATTTGGCTAGAGCCATCACTTTTGCTAGAGCCATATCCATATTTAGCTAGAGCCCATCACTTGGCTCCCGAGCCATAATCTATGTTTAGCTCCGAGCCATCACTTGGCTCGAGCCATATCCAATGTTTAGCTCGAGCCATCTTTGCGCGCTGAACAGTAAAAGTCGGCAAAAAAACCCGATTTTGGAAAGATCCTAAAAACCTAACCTCCAACTCCGATTTTGGACCTTCCTAAGGGTGGCACGAATTTGAACTAGGGTTGTTCCTAAACTCTATAATAACACTAAGTCTCCAAAACAATTACACCAAGCTTGAGGAGAAGAATCGAGGAAGGCTTCAAGAGAAGGGTTTTTTCTTAGTTCCTTTTTTCTTTCTTTTTAAAGTTTTTCCTTTGTTATTTTCTTAAATGTGGATGATTTTTCATCCAAATTATGTGTAGCTAATAACTTTAGTTAGGGCTCGTTGAAGCCTAATCATGTCTCTTTAAGGTTCAATTTGTCCTTGCTACAATTCATGTTTTGATGCTTTAATTGTTTTCTCCTGGGTTTTTTGTTCGTTCTTCATATGGGTTATGTATGGTTTGATCATCTTATGCATATAAAATGTGTAGAGTGTTATCTAGGTTAATTTGGATGACCGGAGTCCTGGGCCTAGTAGAGTGACAAAAGGAACCCAATTGCGGGTTCCTTGGGGTAATCATCATGAAGAACCGGAATATACACCATGTTCTAGGTTTTAGTGTGTTTGTCGATCTCCCATTAGATTGTATGCTTTCTTGAGGAACAAACTTAGTTATACACCCCATGCCTAAATCCCTCAAAGAAAGAAAGAAGTTAGAGTATACAACCCATGGCCTAAATCACCCTCGTTGTTTAGGGAGATCAATAGCTTTTGGAGTATACACCCATGCCTTTTAGGCCAGGCAAACCATTGAGTATCTGACATGAATGTAGCATTGTGCATATTGTTTACATTATTTTTGAGTATGTTTTAGCGGTGGATATCGAAGCCCCCT
>FXXK01001455.1:23876-45654 GCA_900184695.1 Betula pendula | reverse complement strand
AAATACCAGCCGAGCACGAAACTAATCCTGAAAGCTATCTGGTCTTTAGGCTAGCCAACGATAAGTACGTATCGGGCTCTTCGGCACTTGTAGCAATCCAATTTCAGCGCTTTCAAGGAATGGTATTAAAAAATCGTGTTGAGCGCCGCAAGTGAAGTTGAATTCCTCGCATCAAGAAAGGCGATCCTGCTTTGAAGGCAGGCGGCTCAAGCATTCTAACCTATAGCATGATGTCTTTCTGTTGCTACGGCGTTCTTAAGGAGATCAATCATTGATGCAGAAATTGTGGACACCAAATAACGATTCAAAGTCCACTAGGAGTGGAAGACTTATGGAGTGTTAAGGCATAGCGAGGTTTGGGTTCGCATCTTGTTATATTCAATAAACCTTGCTTGCTGCAATGTGGTTTACTCCAAAACTGACAGCTAACTGGCGTTTCTTCAAGCGAAGTACTTCTTGGGAGCACAAATCTAAATGCACCACTAGCAGAGCCATCTTACTTGATGCTATATTCAAGGCTAGTTCTATTCAAAATAGCGTAATGCTGGCAGCAATGGAAAGGATCTAAGGTCAATTGTAGGGGATCGATGGCTACCCACCAAACTTTCATATTAATCACCGCAAATTTTGGGACGATGGATAGTGACATAAGATAAGTTCGCATGTTCACATTAGCCTTAATTCACTATGCTTAAATCTCTTGTTCATATATAGATGTTTGTGTTGTTTTTAGTGTTTTTTCGCTCTGATTTTGTAGGTTTGGAAAGAACCTCAATTCCACAAGTCGCTTAGAAAGATGTCGGCGGATAGACTAGGCCGATAATCCTGGGATGCGCGAAGCTGAGCAATTTGGCTAGGCCGCCATATCGTATTGGCTAGAGCCTCATTTCGGCTAGGCTATCTACTTTGGCGCTCACTGGCTAGAGTCATATCCATATTTAGCTAGGCCAAAACTTGCTCGCGCCATGATTAGTTTAGCTCGAGCCGCACTTGGCTCGGCGCTTTCCCATGTTAGCTCGAGCCTCTTGCCATAGATTTATCGATTCTCTAATAGCCGCAAAACCCCGAGATTGGATGCTATATCCTTAGAGACAGAGATCAGAATCTCGAGTGTATTTGGAGGTCTCGCCCCTAGGTGCTCGTGAGAATTTCTGGCTTGGAGAGGTGTCTTGGCTCCTTTCGAGAGATACATCTTCTAATGCCTGACCACTATAAAAAAGTCCTCAAAACATTAGGACCAGAGCGTTGAGGAGAAATACTTGACCAAGCTTCATAAGATAAGGTTTTCTTTGACGTTCTTCTTTCTTGTGTTGCTTTTCTGGTTATGTTTATCTATTATGTGGATGATGGGATATCGATGCCCATACACTTATTTATGATTAGCTTCAAATTGCTATCATTCTTGTGGTCCTACTGCTAGAAGGCTACTTCTCTATAGAAATTTGTTTTCTTTAAGTTTTCTTACATTTGTCTATGATCTCCCGATTCAGTTCTTGAATGATTATTGATTCCGTATTTGCGTCTATCTGGGTTTTTGTTAGTTCCTTCATATTTGATTCTTGTGCACTAGCGTATGGGGTATATAGTGCTGCATCTTGATGTCATCTAAAATGTGTTGTATTGTAGGTGATAATTGTACAACCAGCCCACCTGCCGGCTACGCTATGCGTCATTTCTTGGGGAGACCCGGTCCTGGGCTAGAGTGACTAGAGAGCTCAAAGCCCAAGCATTAAGCTATGGAAGCAATGTCCTTGGGGTAATTGTTTAGGTATCTTCTATAGCAGACGGTAGCTCCTCTTTTATCATTACGCTGGACCGTCTTGTTTCTAGAGTTCTTCTAGTTGCGCTTCCTTGACGAATCTCTCACATAGAGTATGCTTATCTGATAACTTAGTCATCTACACCTATGTCTTAAATCCTCTAGAAATAAAGATATTAAGTAGGAGTATGCTTACAATCCCACCTGTTCAAAATCAAACGAACTTCACTAAGCTATAGGAATGTTTCATATGGAGGAAGGCGTCTGCTCTTGAGCAGTGAACATAGCTCCCTTTGAAGGGATTATTGGAGTTACACCATCTCTTAGCAGGCAAAATTGATATCTGAGTATGTCAAGCTATAATTAGAAATGAAAGTCAGCATAGTGTCGTGAACTCATAATTGTAAATTATCTTCCTTACTATTGTCTGGTACTAGTTAGCTGTTCTCTGATCTGAGCGTAACGCCCCTATAGCTTAGCTGTATTGCCTATCTCTATATCATAATCTCCTAATTCTATATTCGAATGTAAGTTTCGTCTCATTAACTCCTACTAGAGAAAAACCTTTAGTTCTATAGGAGATTCTTATTCTCTTGATACATATAATATTTACTATACTCTACCAGAAGAGGAAATTTTGTCTTTGTATAGTCTTGCTTCTCACTATCCAAAGCGGACTTGACTCCTTCATTGTAGAGTGATAACTTATCGATTTTTGTATCTTGTGCCCTACGTGAATTACTACCACACGGCATATTATTATACAGGATTTATGTATGTAGTGAATGCTTGGATTTTCGTATCCCAAAAACTATGCTAAAAGTAATTGACAGACCTGATATATGCTGAGTATACATAGAAGTTCGTTGCAAGCAGAATTTTCAGTCAGTAATTGTTCGAGAGTGTTGAGCGACGATTATCAAATCAGTGTCTTTAGCAGTATAGATAGATGATGGCTCATGCGTTTCTGTCAGCTGGTCACAATGATGTTTCCATGTTTAGACCGTCTTGCTATAATACCAACTATGTCATCGCTAGACACAACCTGTTACACTTCATAGGTAAGCACAAACACAGAGACATTTTCCTAGGTGAATTTAGGTTTCACTATGTCTTCGGTTCGCGCAGCGACCAACCATATATGGAGAAGATGAAGTAAAGTCTGATCGGACTTTTTGTGTCAATGCGTCGTGATGTAGTAAACTCTCTTGCGTCCCACTCCATAATCAGAAGTCCAAGTGTACTCTAGCAACAGTGACTATCTTGCATGATTAATTAGCCAAACTAAACGTGTCTAATGCGTAGTACAAGATGTATGCGGTGTATGCTGTATCGTACTACACCATTTCACTAAGTGATGTCAACCTTTCAATATATCAATGAACAGAGAGGTATATAGAATTGATACTTTTCCTATCGACCTAATCTCTTTGGATTTGAGTGTGGTATAAACTTGGATCATTGGAATTTTGGTAATGGAGTCTACTCTCCTATTGCGAATCTTCCTCTTTGTCTTAATTCAATTGCACACTATCTCAGTCTTTTGATCATTGGGAGCCACAGTATTTACTCATGGCAGCTAACCAGGATAAAGATCTAACGGACTTATCTTTAGAATACGCCCTCCTATCTCTATGAGTTCTCTCTAGGCAGATCATCCATTTGGTATTTGCTTCTATGCATGCAAATCTATTGGCTACGTTGAACGTTACACATTGATGCAACCTTGTCTCTATCTGTCAATCCTATTTCCTACAAAAAGTAATCTCTTTACTTTTTAGGGAAGCCTTCAGAACTGTAGTAAGTCATCGAATTTTGCCTTGATAACCCAACATTCCACCTATAATGTAGGACTTATCAATCAAACTGGTATGTTTGTATTGGTAGTGAATTATATATGTGTTCTATGAGGTTCATCTTGATGCACTGTCTTTCAAGAACTCGAATTCTTCAACTTTGTAGTGGGCATAGGCTGAAATGTGTATAATGAGATTTTCGGATCGTCGCTGAAACTATGTTTGTGTAGGGGACTGAACTGCTGACGTAAGTACTTTTGTTTTTATCTCACTGAAATCTTCGTTGATCTAAAAGAGCTGGAGTCTATTGCACTCGTATAAATTTTCTTGTTAAGAAAATATAGGGAGCTATTGACAGATAGCTAGAGATAATTTAATTTATAACAGGGCCGTGCCCTAGATTGCCGTACTTAACTGCCTCTATAGTACGTTAAGGTTCCATGCTTAGGCTTCTATGCAGGTTGGTCGAGCTCGCCACACTGTAGCGTAATAATGTCTCTCTCGAAGCGGTTATAAGTCAAATTCGATGACTTTCTGCTTGTAGAGATTCTGGGAGCTAGTGAGGTTGAGCATTCGGTCACGATTTGTATGAGATTACTAATGGATACTTATGATCTCTAGACGCGTCTACTAAATCTGATATCTATGATGGGCATCATGTTGCGGGGCTGGAATGGCTATTAATGCATATATCTGTCACATGCGCTGATTGTAATAAGACCCTAAGAATCTTACTCAGTACCCAAACTCTAGTTTCTATATGTAGTTAAGCTATCCTCTGTGATAGCACTAAGCTCGGCAACTCTCTCTATTGAGCTTATACTAGGCCGTTTTCTTGCGTAGACTATAGATTTATTAGACAGTGTGTCAGTTGATGATGCCCATATTAGTTTTTATGCCATCTACTCCAGATTTCGTTTGTAAATTATTACTCTCCTCATAGAATGTGGCTATTCTATAATCCAGATAGACTAAAGTGCGTTGTGTATATCTTTGACAGTTTAAATAATGTTCTTATAGAGAATTTCAGATATAGATTAGAAATATTTCTATGTTACTATATTTGTGTATGTTGTTTTGTATCGAACGCAATCATACTGATTTGCTCTATATACCTTTATGATATACTTGAGTATATGATGAATATACTTTGTTATATTATTGTCCAACAAAGATAAAAACAAAGTATTGAAGAATTGCTCGGAGCTTTTTTAGTTATTAAATCTTATCTTATATATATTTTTGCCAGAAATCAGAGTGTGTATCATCGAATCCTAGACCTACCAAAAATATTCGCTTCAATCAGTTATCGCCATATGATTATATCTTAATTTAGAATTGGTATTGCTATACAACTTAGTGCAAGGACTAATTATTAATCCAAATAAAATATAATCTCTCTACTTTTTTGTATTATGCTTTCTATTCGACAATGGCCTCCAAGTACGGCTACTCGTATACATGTCTTGGATTTTTGATTGGCATGGTATAGCATATCTTTAGGCGACAAGTCCTTAGTCTTAGTATATGGATAAAAAAAAAAAAAGACCTTAAGAAAGAAGACCAAATTTAAAAAATATTGAACATTAGTTAATTAAAGGTCAAATATAAGATCTAAATGTGTAGCATCTCATTAAATATCGACATATAAGTTTCAGTGAATCAAAACTGAATTGGACCGTTTAGGAATTGCACTATAATTTTTAAATAAGTCCACAAAATAAATTGACTAGTATCAGATAAGTATTTAGAAATATTTAGAAATAGATTATACTATAGTTGAAGAGAGTTCGTCCACCACATTTCATTTCTCAAGTATCTTTTTATGTTCTATAGGACTATCTGGAGCCAGAATCTAAGACAATATTACAAAAGAAAGACAATTTTAGATCCTTCTTAATCATGAATATGGGAATAAGTGAATAGCCTCTGTGATATGAAAAGACGATGTTGTTGGCTATGTATGTTGGGTACTTTGATAATAATCGTGGAAATATTTATAGCAGAGAGAATGTTTGTTTGTATCTAAAATTTTATGTGCTCGCTATAGTCACTTTGCGTTGCATTACTAACCCTTATACCCTGCTTGCCCGTTTAGTTTCATGCGGTAAAAATTATATTCAAATTGCACGTAGACTAATCCTTATCTGGTATTCGCTCTAGCCTTACTTCGAACTGCGATAAAATATATGACATAGAAACGGGAAATCTTCTGATGCTTTGCCAAGAAAATCCTGATACCTTCTTGTCAGTTTTTAATACAGCTTTTTTTTTATAGGCCCACTACAATGCTATTGAAGTTTTAGGTTCTACTTAATACACATAGCGAAAAACCACCCTTGTAGACCTATCCCGTATGTTGTCAACTTCGCAGATAATTTGACCAGGAGAGCTTTGCGGCCTCCGTGCGGTTGCAGTCAGTATGTTACTCGAGAGTTTTGACTCACTATACATAAATCTTAATTACATTTTTTTTTTTAGCTAATATATTTTTATTGATATACTTGTGTATAAATTTGCACTACATTTTCTATTAGCATTAGGAATAGCGGTGATTTGGCATATGTTCATATGAGGATACACAAAATTATAAATGATAACAATGGTGTGTAGGGGAAGGTCGATTATTATACAGAATCGAATAAGATTTATCGAACTACTTATTAATTGAGTATTTTTTTTATGAACCAGGATAGATGAACCAGAACTAAAGCAACACCCATTATAGTCATTGCTAAACTTAAGATAGCTGATCCCTTCCTGTGGGATCTACAGCGGCATCATTAACTCATTATCAATGATCTTCTTTGTATGACGATCGAAATGTGTTCGTATGTAATTTGGATCCAATTCACAGTGTGAACCATAATCAAAAGTGCGAGATAAGTTGAAATATAATACCAACATTAGACTGGTTGTCGACTATTTGTGCAATAATAACCAATATGCAAACCACATAGCGTCACTAATAACCATTCTACCTGACTCAGACCTTGACGTTGCATGAATAACATTTTTCCTCACTTATTAGAGATACCCTCTTAAGGAGCCAGAGAGACTATGCTATTAGTATGATAAACGATATACAAGTACTAGATCACAGTATTGTATGCGGACTTTCAATATTCATCACGCGACGTAACGACATGAGATGTTATGTGTATATCTTTATAATCACTACATCTATCAAAGATACTCAGATATTCTAACATCTCACAGGTGCCGGTTAGTGTTCGTTTTAATCTTAGATCAGTAACATTAAACATAAGCTCATTAGGACCTATGTTCTAGATGTGCTACTCAGCGTGTGCACATCAGTCGTAAGTGTTGTTAAGTATCCTCCCTATAGTATGGTGACGGTCGTCCTTTGATTCCATAGATTATAGGCTCACTGTCCTCTATGATTACTGGATTGAGATGATATCCTTTTACCAATAATAATAATCAGGACCCCTACTATGAAGAATGCAAAAGGTTACTAAGGCCAACTACAAAGATAATAAGAGATACAATTTTAACTACTGTTAATACGATAATTAGCTTCCGTGATATGATGAAAGGTAGCAAACTCGTGATAAATTTTAATAGATCTTATTAACTAATATATCGCCTATCTTAATAACATAAAATGGTATAGTTTTTATCTGCGCATTTGTGAATTGACTATTACTTAATCTTAAATTCTGTGAATATAATGATGATCCTAAATCAAAAAATATAAAGCCGAATGAGTTACATGTGCAATATTCATGTATAGGTTGCGAATAATATACAGGAATTTAAAATACAAATGCTATTCTAAAAAGAGCCCTCGACCTTCTTGAAACTGCTACGTGACATGTTCATACTATAGATATATGAAAAGAGCAAGCCATTCCAAAGGAAAATTGTTCATCTATATCGCTATGAAAATTTGTAATCTTCTAGTTAACACCGTTAGGAGAATTCCAACACTTAATCTTTCATGATAATCTGATTCTTTTGTGTTCCAGCAAGAGAGATGCTATCATTGAACCACAATGCTGTCAACCAATATCCACCTATTATAGAACTTCTTCTTCCTCAGCCCTTTATCTTATTATTTCAATTCAATCATTTATTTCGTTCCATTCAACAATATATTTTTAGGAATTTCTTTTTAAACATAGTTTACCAATCCTCGTGGGAATGATCTCGTATTTGCCATCTATACTATCGTTTTTATCTTGTGCACTTGCGAGTAACACGTGCATTTATTCGCCTATTTATTTAGATGGATATTTGTACAACAAATAGCTTATTGAACAAGACGTGAAATGGTAGAACAAGGAGTTGATTGAACAAATTTTCTCAAATGTTGAGGTGGGGGTTATCAATAAGCTGCCAGTTAGTTGATCTGGTCAAAAAGATGTTTTAATCTAGCAAGGTACAACTTTAGGAGACTTTTCGGTTCGCAGCGCATACCATATGGAGAAGGAAAGGCAAGATTCGGTCAGGGGTGAGTGTTCTTCTCGACAACCTGGTAGTGATATTTGGCAGATAATTTGGAAACTAAACGTTCCAAATGCTGTGAAGATGTTGCTATGGCGAGCGTGCCATAACCTTCTCCCAACTAAGGTTAACCTATTACACAGAAGTATAGTTGATAGTTTTGCCAGCCCTATTTGTGATTTGGAGTGTGAAAACCTAGTTCATATCCAATGGAGTTGCCCTTCGGCGTCGGATGTATGGGGTGTGAATAAAACAAATTTTCAGAAATTCATTTTCTATGGATCGAATTTTCTTCAACTTGTAGAGGAGATGCTCAACAAGTGTGAAATGAATGAGTGCGAACTGTTTGTGGGGGTTGCTAGGAAGATTTGGTTTCGTCAGAACTTAGTGGTTCATGGTGGAGAGTTCCTTCACCCCAACATTTTGTTATAGGGAGCTATTGAGGCTAATGATGAATTTAAAAGGGCGAACATGATTGCGACTAGTCCTAATACGAAGGTGGGGGGTGCACATCCTGTAAGGTGGAAACCTCCTCCCGAAAGCAAGTACAAAGTCAATTGAGATACTGCTGTGGATAATGCTAGTGGACGGTTGGGCATCGGGCTCATTGTGAGGGATTACAATGGTCTAATGATTGCAGCTAGAAGTCTAACTAAATCCGGATATCTAGAGCCTGTTGCGGCAGAGGCATTGACAACTTACCATGCTGCTGATTTTTGCAAAGACCTAAGTCTACAAAACATTATTTTTTAGGGTGATGCACTTCAAGTGGTAACTACTCTGAACTTTACAGGCCGTTGTCTCAATAGATTTAGTTAGATAGTGGCAGATGCCCATATAATTTTTGCATCTCTGTTTAGTTGGCAAGTTATACACTTCCCCTGAGTGGCTAATTCTATAGCCCATGGCTTAGCCAAAATTACAGTTAAATGCGTCATTGATGATATTTGGTTAGAAAAAATTTCAAGCTATATTGTGATGTTGTTTTGTTAGAGCAATTTGCTCTATTTTCATGATCTATTAATGAAATTGAATGATTATTTTGTCAAAAAAAAAAAAAAAAGTCTTTGCTTGAGCATTTTTAGTAAACTTATCAAAATAATTTTTTAGCTATTTTGGTGATCTAGATCACTAAAAATCACAAAAAAAAATTTCTTCAATAGCTTCAGCAAAATGATAATTTTTTTTTTGTAAGTCCAACAACATTAGTGAGTACTATTCATTAATCAAATAAAAATAATAAAATTTCTCTCTTTTTTTATTTCTTTTTCACACACAAAGCAGACGTTCATGGTTCTTTAATTTTTATTGAAAGCATATGACTCTTTTTTGAAAAATAGACCATTGGAAAAAAAAAAAAAAAAAGACCATTAAGAAAAAACCAAATTTTAAAAAATATGAACATAGTATAAGACAAAATTTCTAAAATTTGTACGTATACATAAGAACAAGGTATTGAAAAATTTGGCCGTTAGGAAAAGACAAATTTTTAAAAATATGAACGTTAGAATAAGATAAATATTAGAAATTGACTATTTGGAAAAGACAAATATTAAAAATATAAATATTAAAGAAAGAATAAAGAAATATTTGAAAAATAATATTTAAAATAGAATAGTGAAAGTGAATAGCTAAAAAGGGTGGCGTTGTTGTGGTACTTGAAAAAAGTGGATAACTAAATCGAGAAATGTGATTTTTAGGTATTTTGGCTCGTAAAATTTGGTGAGTACACTAAAGTTTTGTTTGTTTCAGCGTAAAATGATTAATGAAATATATTTTCTGTATTTTTCGGTGTTTGATGCGATGAAAAATAATAGTCAACAAAAAATATTTTCGATTTGACAAAAAAAACTTCTTTAATTTTCGTAAAATGGTTTTCATTTTTTAAAACCCTAAACCATTATTTAAGTTTGAGCTTCTCATTCTTAAACCATCGAAACTTCCCTGCAACTTCGCTACAACTTCGCAGAACCACAGGCAGAGCTTTGCCGGACCCCTGTCGGAACTCCACCAGAACAACCCTCGAACTCAAATTTTTAAGTTAATTTTTTTTTAATATTAATTTTTTTTTTAATAAAAATTGATTTTTATTGATTAATTTTTAAAATTTTACTTGGATAGTTTAGAGAACAAAAAATAAAATTGGAAAAATGGGTTTGGGGAGGTAGATTATATTCCGAAAAAATTGAATATATTTTAGAAACACTACAACAAAAATGACATTTGGTCATTGCTAAAGACTTAAAAGTTGTCCTTCATTGATATCAGCGACAACAAAACTCATTGTCATGATTTGTTGCGTCTGTTCCGTCGTATTTGCTCATTCGTGACGACTAAAAAAAATGTCGCAGATATTTATTTTAACAACAAGAAAAGTTGTCGCTTATAGCCTAACATACATGTCGTCACTGAACATTCCTCACCTGAGCCACCTGTCGTTGTTGATATCATCTTTTTAGTGACGACACTAGTAGTCGTGAATTTATATTCTATTTATGACAACAGAAGTCGTTGCTAAAGTATGGAATTTGTTTCATATATCAACCGCGCGCAACGACAGAGAATTGTTGTTGCTATTATCAATATACTTCCAATGACAATTCTTAGTCATCACAGATATGTATATATCCAGACAACTAATCAACAACGACAATTGTAAGTCATCGCAGATAATATACATATTTATGACGATCTATGAGAGTTGTGGCAGTATGTATATATTTGTGACGACTTTTAATTATAAGTCATCGCACATACTGTTAGAAAATAATTATGTGGGAACTACATAATTAAATAAAGCAAACTAAAAACTTGTATTAGAAATTGCTGAACTTTTGACAGTAAGGTGATTATTAATTTGTCTCTTAAATAAATATTGTCTCCCACTTATAAAATCAGTTTTGCAAAGAGAATATAATAATTTATCTTTGAGATATAATTCAATCCGAATGTAGTGTATAGATTGCAAATTCTGAAGGAGTGTATAATAACAGAGAAAAAAAGGTATTAAAAAAAATGAATTTTTGAAAACTGCCTTATATAGAATCATAAGAGCAGATTATCATTGTTGAAACAACATATTTAAGTTGAACAAAATATTTGTCTATTATTAGTGTTTTGCACTGGGTGACATTATTAGCATGTGTATATCCAAAATCCCTTATAGAATAAGAGAGACAATCCCTGATTTTGAAAAAAAAAAAAAAATTGAGGAGGTGGTTCGGCCACCCCCTATTTGGTCAAAAGGGGGTGGTCGAACCACCCCCTGTTGGCTAGGAGGTGGCTAAGGTGTGGCCATCCCCCTTTTTGTTTTCCAAAATTTTTTAAAAAGTTTTCTTTTTAATATTTTAAGTTAGTTTTTTATTTTATTTTTAATAAAGCAAAGCCTCATGTCAGTTTTTTAATTGTGACATGTGGACTTCTGTTAATTTTTTGGACGAAAAATGGATGGAGATACCATCTCTGTTTTATAGCCACAATTGAGGTACCATTTATGATACAAAATAAAACCTAAGTAAAAAAAAATAAAGTTATTAAACCATAAGGGTAAAAAGGTATTTAACCGTAATATATATATGTATATATATATATATATACATACGAATCAGCCTTATATGAGTTTGTTTATAAATATTAATCGAATCAAACTGAGTTTATATCGTTTAATAAGCAAGTCTAATTTTATGTTCATTAACAACCTATTTAATAATTGAGTCGAACACAAATCGAATTTAATCAAACTGAAACTAAATATATTTACGAATCGCTTTATTCATTTAAACTCATTCTTGATCGGTAAATGGCAGATTTGTGTTTTGGAACAAATTGTCCACCACCGACAGTTTTCTTTGATCTTCTGGCCCATCTCTTGAGCCATTTTCTCAAATTTGGCCTCTAGATTCTAGAACTTGCTGGAGGTAAATTTACGAATTGATCACAACCTGAATCTTAATACAACGATGGAGGTTATCTAATTAGAAAAAAAAACGATGGAGGTTATCTATGTAATCTTGTCACATCTAGGCTCTCATACCAACTAACTATATTTAACACAAGTCTAGCCACTACGGCATTGACCAAAAACACGCTGCACGCTTGCAGTGTTGCTTGGACAAAAAAAAAAAAATACATAAATAAAGATTCAATGAATCCTCTCCATCCTAATCCAATTACAAGTCTACTTGAAATAAATATTGTAGAAATATATGCGAAAATATAAATTACTAAAATAATAGTAGAAGTAAGAGAGAGAATGAGACACAAGGAATTACGGGTAGTTCAGTGTTAGACTACTACGTCTACTACTCTAAATAGCCTTTAGGGCTACATTGTGCTCATTAACTTGATATTTGTCTATAATACAAAGGTTCCTATTTATATAGTATAGGGTAAATATAAGTATGGACAATATACCATAAATAGAGAATATTACAATCTCACCCAAATATAGAATATACAGAAAATATATTATATTTTTCATATATTCTAACATCTCACTTTCAAACTCAAAGTGGAAGATCCTATAAACTTGAGTTTGAAAATAGAAATGGAATATAAATGCAGTCGAAGTTGGTAGTTAGATCTAAGCGTTGGCGAGAAAGGTTGAAAGTGACGACCGAAAAACGGAGACAATCCGTTAAAAGACCTAAAGCCATAACTAACAATGATAGAAAGAGTAACGGAAACTAGCTATCAAATCCCATGAGAGGTCAAACCACATTGTGCCATGATCGGAAAACGAAGACAATCCATTAAAAAACTCAAAGCCGCAACTAACAATGATAGAAGGAGTAACAGAAACTAGCCGTCAAATCTCGTGAGGGGCCAAACCACATTATGTAAAGATTCACCAATGAATTATGCCGCAGATTACAACAAAACGAGGCAGAATATGAATCCCAAAATCCAAAAAAGCTGACTACATACCAAAATTCTAAAAGGGATGTGATCCACTTTGACCAATTATCAAATCTTTTTTTTTTCTTTCAACCGATACCAAAGAGCCCACAATAAGTTGCACATACATGAAAGCAAGAGTAAAATTGCAGCAAAAAAGTTTCTTTGGAAAAATGTGGCAACTGCGAGAGGGTAGTCCGATGCTTTGGAGGATGCCAGAGGAGACAAGGATGATCGGAACGTTGAAATCATTAGAGGGAACGCAAGGAAACGTCAAATACGTTTATTGAAGGCCACAAGAAAATGGCTCTGATACCATATAAAAATATGTGCGAAAATATAAAATACTATAATAATAGCAGAAGTAAGAGAGAGAAAGAAACACAAAGAATTACAGGTGATTCAGTGTTAGACACCTATGTTTACCATTCTGAAAAGCCTTTAGGGCTACATTGTATTCATTAACTTGATATTTGTCTACAATACAAAGGTCCCTATTTATAGGTATAGAGTAAATATAAGTATGGTAATCAAATCTTTTATATTTGATTACAAGATACCATAAATGAAGAATATTATAATCTCCTGTATATTCTAACAAATCTCAACAAAAATAAACCTAACTTTTGCCCTCTTCTCTCTCCTGAAAGAGAGCCGTTTGAGAACTGCTATCTTGGGAGGAGGAGCTCCTCCTTCCCTCCCGCCACTTGCCCTTTACTCCTCCACTCCTCTCATCCCCTCCCCTTCCCGCCTCTTTTGAGGATCTATCCGTCTTCAAAGACTTTATCCGCCTCTTTAAAGGCTCTACTCTAGCACAACGGTCTTGCTGTCTACTTTACCACCGCTAGATGGTCGGTTTCCATCTCCTTCACCCAATCTCAACCCCGAATTTGCCCCCTTTTTGAAGTTTTTAGATTTGGTTTTTTCAAAACTAGATCTATCAACTTCAGAAAGCTCCACCACTACACGCCCTCCTCCACTAAGTTCTTAGGCTCCTCTGCTTCATGCAGCCATCTGACGAGCATGCGCTGGAGCTTGTTCCACACGTGCCTGCGAGTAGATCTCAATTGCGGGTGTGTGTTTCTCACGCGTCGATGCATCCCCTGTCCTTCACCGCGCGTGCTGCTCCTCCGCCACTGCTACTGGTCTTTTGTGGTGTCTCTTGGTCTTCCGGCGCCCACCACGTGCCGGCGAGTAGAGTATACGCGCCGGACGCTTTCCTCCGTTGTTGCTGTTGTTTTACTTTTTTTTTTAATCCTTCTTGTAATCTTTTCTGTTTTCTGTTGTTGTACGTGTTGCTTGAAATTGAACCTAAACCGGTTGGGCATCAAACTCTTAGTTTGTGTTGGAATCCCTGTTTCCGCTTTTCTTTATCTTATTTTGTTCAGTTTCTTCGGAAGCTGGACTAGATCTTATCTTAGTCTATTTGGCTTCTTAGGAAGCTGGACTAGATCCAAGGTTTTAGGGGTTTTCATACTCCTGATAGTTTTATCTATCATATTGTGCCATGGCCTTTAAAAGCTGCATTCACAGGTCACTTTCACTTCCTAGGTTTCTTCCCATGCTATGAGGTACTAGGTGTCTGTCTGGATTGAGTTTTTCGATTGAGCATATTGTTTTCTATATTTGTCTGTAATTTTCTGCTTAGTTGCAAGAGCACTCTGTTAGTTTTTGCTTTTAGTATTTCTTGTAAGGTTTTATCCTTACGTGCCTAGAATGTTCTCTTTTAAATATACATGATGTTGGTTCTTTAAAAAAAAAAAATAGAGAAATAAAGAAATAAATCTCAACAACTTTCAAAAAAACAAAATAAAAAAAGAAAAAGAAATAAATCTAAACAAAAATTAATGAGATTACATATTTCATCAAATATTAATGAATAAGAACACAAGAATATCTCACAAAAAACAAAATACAAAATTACAATCCGAATGCTCAAAAAAAGGAAGGGGGAAGTTTCTAAAAGTGCCGAACTGGCTTTGCTTCATACGTAAATCATGAGAAAATCGTAACAACCTAAAAAGTAACGTTAGAAAGAAGATTCATGTATTTTTTAAATTTTCTAAAAATTGATGTAAGTTGAAAATTATCACAGAATAAAAATTCACTAATAGTTTATCACAAATTTAAAACTAATTTTAAAAATCACATTAATTTTGAGATAAAAAAAAAATACATATATTTTCCTTATAACATTACTGCGTAAATGTTATACATTTTTCTCACAGCCAATTACAAAAGGAACAAAGGGAACATCACTTCCCAAAAATAAAGGAAACCCTTCATTCTCCCCTCTAATAAACCTGGTCCATACGTTGACTTGATCATGACAACAAGAATAGGGTGACTGGAACATTGGCGAGGCAAATAATAGGAATTATCATCCACGATTGTCCAGGTAGCATAATGAAAAGAGCAGAAGAAAAGGCCATCATCAGCTGTGAGCATTTCCAGAAATATCAATACTGATGTTACATAATGCATCACATATAATTAAAAGCATAAATAACTTTTTATTTGAAAACATACGAAGCCCTGTATCTTTTTTGAGACCACTTGGGACAGCAGATGCTGCCGCAAACATAGTTCTTTGCGGTAATAATGAGGGCATCTCCAACCACTGTACAAGAAGTAGCTGTCTCCTCCATCCATGTCCCTCCCTCCTTCACCATGTTCTTGTGGTTATGTCTGAAAACTTCTCCTGATTTTTGACCCAAGTTATTTTCTTTTTCTCTAACAAAATGAATAACGATTCTCTCCCCCTCCTGCATTTATTAATCAAAATCTTACAAAGAATTTGAAGTATATATGATGTAGACACTACAAAAAAAAAAAAAAAACAGGTGTTTACCGTGTATTTAACAACGCTTGAAGCTTTATTAACAACGCCTGGTTGACGAGGAAATCTAGCATGCAAAAATTATATTCGCAACGTTTATCATCTAAACGTTGCTATTTAACCACACTTACATTAAATGTGGTAAACAATTAACTTACCACGCTTAACGTAAGCATGGTAAAACTGTTTACCATGCTTAAACTAAGCATTGTAAAATATTTATAACGCTTACAAATAAGCGTTGTAAAAATTTAACTCTTGAAATTTTGTTATTTTGTTTTTGTTTTTGTTTTGTTTTTGTTTTGTTTTTGTTTATAGATGCTAAACCTAATAGACACAATGTAATAACAGAAGAAACATTCAATGTGATAACCCTTACGATTACACAATTAATGTTAAACATAAACGATGAATTAGATAAATTGGTTCATTGTTTTATTAACAATAACAAAACTCCAAACAACAAATTTCATATAGTACTATTCGAATAAACACATTCCAGTTTAATTTTAATAAAGAGACGCAAAAAAAATTCAAGAAAAATGGCCTCCTTCAGTTTGCACGAGATTGGCCTGCTCAAGATGAAATGATGATCCCCACAATGAGACTATAGAGAGCAAGTGCTTTAGCAAAGACGAGGATCAAAATCTAGCAAAATAACCAACCAAAACCAAATAATTTAGTAAGTTGGTGACCACAAATCAGATTTTAGCCAGCAACATAATAACAGGAACACACAAAAGTGGCACTTTGAGATAGATAGATAAACACAAAAGCTCCTCCATAACCTAGTGATCAGCAACAACGCTAATTTCCTATTAATGCTCAGGCACTTCAAATTAATGCTTAAGCACAAAGTAAATATCAAAACCAAATTTCCTATCCAACGCGGAAGATCTTCAATTACTCCAAAATCAATCTCTGACAATATCTTTTAAGAAAATTTTCCGACTTACACATACGAAATTCTCAAATACCGACTAAAATTTCCAATAAAGGAAGCACATAACACAAACAGGAAAACCATTTAGTTATAACATTCTGTTAGGCTGCTGAGAAACGAGCAAGAATAAACAAAAAAGAAAAACCCATAAACTCAAATTATAATTGTCTTCTATGATAGTGCAAGTGTCCACTCTAATTTTATGTTCTTTTCCTTTCTTTGCAACCTAATGTAAACCCAATAATATCTTTTATCGAACTACTCTACAATACATTACGTTATACATGCAAGTGTGTGTATGTATGTATATCTAAAAATACATAAACTAAAAATGCAACTCAAAAACAAAAAACATTTCATTCGGAACCAAAAAATAAGCAAGAAGATTATTGAAATAGGATCCTCTTCTACTAAGCAAACATCGTCCCCAACAAATCTATTTATCATTATATGCAAATAAACTCATAGGAAAGCCATTAAGGTATGTGGAATTCCAAACTGACACTTCTTAACTAGCTTCAGTTTACACTGTCTAAATTTGCAATTGGATTTTCATGCTGCTACAATACCGAATACCCATTCACAACAGCAACAACACCACAATTCAACTAGCTAGTCAAGGATGAAGGATTGCTAAAGTAGACAAACTATAATAGAACATTACACAATACATAACCAACACAATTAAGATTTACCTTTAAAAATGTCAAGATTTGTGCATGTTCTGTTATGCGTCGTCGGCATGTGCATCATCTTAGAACGTGTCCAAATGTTCACCTACATAATATCATCACAATTATTAGCTGCAAATTTCATTAGCACACTACAGTAATGTTTTATGGTTGATGGGAAAGATTATTAAACATATATGTTTGTGGTTATGAATACTTAAACAATCATAAAACGTCAATTTGTCGACTACCAACCAACGATTTTGGCCTCACATAACCGGGGGAACATGTATCGTCAATGTGCACCCCAGCTGCACCTAGCACCACAAATGTGTTTCCCATTACTGAATTTGCCATAATTGTCTTGAGAATCTTTCGCATTTGAACCATTTTTTGCTTCTTGGGCCGCTATTTTTTCATTCTGAGCCGCTATTTTTTCATTTTGGGCCACAACTATAGGACATTGGTATGCTTGTTCCTGTGTCAACCTATACGAATTGCGGCTGGATGAAGCATGAATAGGCTCAAGCCTTGCCCCGCGGACACGCCTTGGGTATTCAGGCTTTTCCATGGCCCTCGCATATGGGTCATCCGGATACCATGATATTGATCCTTGTGTAGACGCCCTAGATGTTGTAGGCTCTTGCGCCATAAACTCTTGAATCATCTCTTGTAACATAATAAATGTTAAAGTCCTAATTGTCTAAAAAAAAAAAAAAAACTAAACGTACTTCATTCTGTTAAAAATCTCAATAACACATGAAGGTAATACTGAGTTGTTGGTAACACTTACAATCTTCTCCTCAATCTCTTGATTCACAGGGGTTGATAGTCGCGCGAGCGCTACCGATTTTACATTTATAATTAACCGCTCGCGTTAGATCACACCTTTGCAGGATAGTTCTAAAAAGAGGGTATCGATCCGCAGAGACTGTGATGGTCATTCGTCGAGCCTTCGAGGTGTTCTCCGGCTCAACTCGTGAAACAAAAGGGTTTTGTTTTAAAAACTAAAAGACATAAACATAAATGACTTAAAGATAAATGACATAAACTTTAAATGACATAATTGAAATGACATAAATGTAAATGACATTAAGTGTAAAAGACATAAATGTAAATGACATGTAAAGTAAAGATAAAGGTAGAATGCGGATTGTATCTAACATGGGATCTTTAACAAAGGCATAATACGAGCGTGTAAGGATTGTCAGTCCTTACAACGATCTCATCAAGAATTTACTACCAAAAGAAAATGATAAAGCATCATAGTTTCGCACAAGCCACTCACCTAAATGACATAAATTTAAAAGACATAAATCTAAACTACATGTGAGATAACTCGTGTTCCTTAGCATGCGATATAGTCCTCTTAATACCTACCCAATTATCATGAAAATAAGCATAAAGCATCATAGGTTTCCACCCCTCTTTCCATCTATTCTAAGTTAAATTAACATAGATTGAGTTGGGTCCCTAGCATGCCCTATCAAAACTCACATAACATTAAGTAAAAAAAACATCATTGCATAGCATGGTAATCATTCAAGACTCAAACAATTCTTCATAGACAAAGAACAATTTTCTATTCAAATGGTATTTCATTAAGAACAAATCCTTAAGCAAATGTAATCATTATACCATTTATACAAATCCATACCTAAATACAATTCTACCTCAAACCATAACCCCATGGAAAAATTACTTCAAACCCCTAAATAGGAATCATCCCTCGAAGGATTTGGGTTTCTTCATTGAAATTGAATGAATTCCATGTTCCTGAAGGAACAATTTGGGAGTTATGGGGTTGGAGTTCTCACTATCTTACCAAATGCAAAATAAATGAAAACTAAAACTAAAGACTACAACAAAACTAAGCAAAACGACTGTACAGGAACACTTAGAGGCCACTGCTTCTCTCCTTTTCTTTCTCGGCACAGCAAATTAGATATTTATAGAGGCAGAGGAGTTTGATCTTTCTTAAGGAAAGATCCAATGCTTAAAAATCTAATCCAGCTGGTTGTTGAGATCCTCGTAGGAGTTGTGATTTCGGCGCCCACCATAGCGCAAGCCGCAATTGTTTGCATAACCTTTTCTGGGTTTTAAGATATTTTCTGATATTTGCGTTTCCAAGAAGTTCTGGACTTCACGGGGCATTTTTGACCACCAAGACGTCTTTGGAATCTGATCTTCTTTTGAAAAATAGTTTTTGGTGCGTTTTGGAAGTCTTTCTTCCAACGGCTTCCTGACTTGACTCAATCCAATATTTGTACTGGGAGATATGGTCAAAACAGTACGCGGAGGTCAGTGACGGAACTGATCTGGAACCGTGGACGCTCGATCACCACTTTTTGACGCTCGAGCGTCGGGCTGCTGACGACGCTCGATCCTCGTTTTTGACGCTCGAGCGTCCATTTTCTGCTTCAGCTTTGGCTTGATGAATTTTTCCTCTTTGAGTCCTCTTTCCAATGCCCTTGACTTTGCCTCAATCGGAGTTTTGAGCTAGGAGTTATGATCAAAAGAGTGCGCAAAGGTCATTGGTCATCAGTTTTACAAAAGTTGATGTATTTTCAGCCCGAATTTGATAGAATTGTTTGTGTTCTTTATTAAGCCCTACAAAATAAGATACACACTAAAACAAAACAAAATATTAAATTACAATACAAACTAAGGCTTAACATATGCCAGTTAAGGGGCTTGAATGTGTAACATTCAGCAGTTATCAGGGGTGCCATCCTTTTTAGTGTGTGTAGCTTCAAAAAGTACGCTCCTACTAGGGGCGGCCCCATTTTTTCTCTCTTACAAAAACAAACAATTAAAGGAATATTTATCGTGCATCGTTACTTGAACCTAAGTTTTAGAACATATTTGAATGTGGAAAAAACTCACAATCTGTTTTGCAAGTCGAGCGTAGCTCATAGACCCTGTGGTGTGGTAATAATGGTGCTTACTCTTTCTATCACTGTTCTTTGCTGCCCTATCCTACACATCTTTAAGTATTAATATGGGTATATACATTTATCTATATAGCTTGCACAATATTATTCGAGACATGTTGTACATTTTACCAGATTGGGTTTCATTACCCACACGTTGACGGCAGCTTCTAGGTTTGCAGGAATGATAAAGTCAACGTTTGGCGTCCTTGCACATACTTGTTCATGGGTTTCACCATTCTTGATTTGGAGAGTATACTTCACTATCGCCTTGAACTGTCTCCTTTTCATTGCAAAGTCCATGAAAGCAACTCTCTTAATCGCATGGAGCGGCTGATGCGGCTCGATGTAGAACTTCTACAAATAACAAAAAAGAACATATTATATATTTCAAATTATGTACGTATTTAAGCAGCATAAGGAATATTAAGAATATTATTTACAGCGCATACCAACCATAAGAGCGGTCCAAAGATCTTCTTTCAAATTATGTACGTGTTAAGGACAAACCTTAACACTCTCATTAGGTACAATTTCATCAACTCCTCTTTTTCTAAACTTTTTTGGCCTACCACATTGTTTTCTTAATAATGGTGGCAGTATAGGGTGCATGTCATGATCAATAGGACAATCATGGGGTCCAGGCATCGGATTCATATCTGGGGCATACGACTTTTTAAATATATCCATTAAGTATCACTCACTAAGGTAGCTCTCAGGAATGCCACGATGTTTATAAATAGCACTATATGCATGGGGGCATGGAATACCATTTAGTTGCCACCTACCACATCCACATGTTATTGTTTCAAGATTTACAACCAACCTATCAAATGCTAATTTATTGCCCCATCTTGCTATGTGGTTACGAGATTTAGACTTATTCCTATCCAACTTTTTAATAATCTTAGGGCAAATGGCATTGGTTGATGTTGCTGCTCCAGCTCTTTTTGAATCAAACCTATTCCTTATTTGTCGCCTAATCATTTTCATGCATGTGAAAATAGGCTTTCTCTTGCTTCTAGGATCCATGCATTGAAACTCTCAATAGTATTATTTAACAGTACATCACTGCAACTACTCTCTCTCAATGCATGCCTTGACCACATCTTTAGATCTAGTTTTTCAATGTATTCGAATGCATCTGAATCCATACCTTTTATCACGGACAAATATGACTGAAATTGCAATGCATTACTTGCTCGAGCTGCACCCCACAAAGCATCCTTGAATGCCTTACCCTTATATTCTTTACTTTTAAAGTTTGCGTACAAATGTCTTACACAAAATCTGTGATCTCTACCAAGCAACAAATGCAAATATTCTAAGGCATCAAGCAGCTCTTGTGTAGAACATGTTAAACTATGGCAGCGTTTGTTAACCCCTTCCCACCCCCCTAACATATTATCGTGCAGCGTGCACTGCTTAGCCGCGTGAAAAAGAGGATGTCTCTGCCAGAATTTCAAAGTGA
>FXXK01001455.1:0-16881 GCA_900184695.1 Betula pendula | reverse complement strand
TAAGAGATAATTACTCCAATATGCTGATTCAGATCTTTGGTAATATCTACCACGTCTTGCCCGAATGGAGGACGACAACCTTTGCGAACGGCGTCCATAAGGATGTCAATCAATATTGAATCCACCTCCGGTGGCCATATTGCGTGTGTCGCATGTTGTTGTGATTCAGGGGGGGGTGTACTATGAGATACTCTTACGAGGAGACTTACGAAGTGTACGTGGCAATGACATCTAAAAAATGTCGTTTCGAACAATGTACCAAAAAATATAAACAAACATGTTATAGTATAATTACGAAACCCATATTCAATACCACATTTCTTAATGGTGGATCAATAAAAGTGACATATTAACAATTAAAAAGAAAAAAAAAAAAAACACATTAGAAATTTGAAAGAGCAGTATACCTTGGCCTTCATTGGTCTTAATCGCAATGAGTATGAATGTAGCTGTAATCGTACACGAAAGAGAGAAAAAATAAAAAACATATTAGATCTTACTAGCTGCAATATGTCCCCCATAAGTCTAATATTTTAGTGGTGTTAATTTCAATAGTAAAATTATCCAAAGTATCTTTTGATATTCTATAGAGAGGAAACCCAACGCTAAAAAAACCTATAGGTTTTCATTTAAAAAACGATATATGAAGGATCCTTATTATGGCACATGTTTATTTTAAATATAACCAAATTGTATTTGATTCTAGATCGAAGGTGGATTTGCAGTTTTCTTTTTTCCTGTTCGACGAAAGCTTATGGTTTGTTACAATCCTATAATTTAATAGAGTCTTGTAATCAGTATTAATATCACATTTGCCCTATACCAGGTCTATCCTATTCAACGGTTGCTTCTGATGTTCTTTAGTTCAATGGCAATTTGGGTGGTTACTTTGTGAATACTGTTATGTATGATTGACTTTAATCTATTGTTTGGATTCGTATATGGACAAAAAAAAAAAATAAATAAGACAACGCTGTAGTAGGATACTTAATGGGTTAACTCCTCTAAAATAGGTCATTATCAAGTTCTTTAGCCTCTTTTTTTTTTTTTTTTTTTTCTTGGTAGTACAGTAACCACGGTGGCTCCTAGCCACCCCGTGGGTTGCAGGGGTGGCTGCGCACCCCTGCAACCCTGGTGGTGGGTTACGCCACCCCTTTGCAACGTGGGGTGGCCTCGGACCACGCGCCTGCAAACCTTGGGGGTGCCGCGACCACCCCCGGATTCTGGGTTTCTGGGGGCTCGCGAGCCACCCCGTGGGTTTGCGGGGGTGGTTGTGCCGAGCCCTGCAACCCTGGGGGTGGCTCGCAGGGTTTCGGGGTGGCCAGCTTGTGGCTTAGCCGACCACCCCACCCCACCCTTTTTTTTTAAAATATATATATATTTGGAAAGAATGTAGAATTTCTTACATGCGTTTGTGATCGTGTGAGTACTCGATCGGTTCTTCTCATCCACACTCTCTGAATGGATTCACGAAGCTTGTTCCTGGAGGTGGCCTTGAGTTTCCCTGATATTTTCCCGATAGTCGTCCTCTTTATAAGCGAAAATAGACTAAGATATATTGTAGCTCCGTTCGATTGATGTTCAAATCACCAGTGTGAATTTTACAACTCTGAAAGATTCGCACGAAGACATTAAGCAAATCATCTGGATGAAAATTGACTGAAGATTCGCACGGTGACATTGCCTCTGTAGAGAGTTTTGTTTTTCTGTTGAAGTGCAGGGGAAGAAGATGCAGGGGAAAAGAAGGAAAAAGACGAAGGCAAAAAAAGGAGTCTTGGTTTTGTTTTCAAAATGGTATTGGGGGCATTATTGGAAGTAAATTATTACCACTTTGAAAATCTTTTAGAGCCGTCCTCTTTCTCACGCGGCTAAGCAGTATACACTGCACGATAATATGTTAGGTGGGTGGAAAGGGGTTAACAAACGCTGCCAACATCTCTTATCTTCGGTCTCCATGTGTCTGTCGTGTTTTCAGATGCAACTTGTGGCAAGATGAACATTAGTTTAGCCCTTCAATACTTGTTTTGTTTTGTTTTGTTTTGGTTTTTTTTTTTTTGTTTTGTTTTTTGTTTTTCTATTCAGCTCTTGCATTTGTTGACATTTTGAAAGACAAAGTTTGCTTTCCATTATTTTTTCAAGCCTCACGCAGCACTCCTTTGTTTTGCTTTTTTCGTGCTAGTTTTCACCTTTAAAAAACCCGTCATTTCTTTAATTAAATGAATAATTACAAAATTAGTTATGACAATTAGTTTAAATTATAAATCGCTTCTTCTGGTATAAAAATTAATTTAAAAGTTTATGTGGTATGCCAAAAAAATAATTTAGTCTCTGGAATCAAATTCCGTTAAAATATTTGACAGATTCCGTTAAATGTCATGTCAGCACCAATAATATGACGACACATGTCATTTTTATTAAAACAAATTAAAATATATAAATATATAAAACTATAAACTAATAAATTATTATTTTTTTAAATAAATAAAAGGGGTGGTTTTTGGTAGCCACTCCTTTGTTGGTGGCGCGCTGTCCCCGACCACCTCTAGAGGGTCGACGAGTCACCCAGCAGTGGGATCCGGATCCTCTCAATCTCAAATGAAATTGAGAGGATTCAGTTAATTGTTTTTTAGGGATAAAGTAGTAATTTCACTTTTTTTAAGAAAGTAAAATAACTATTTTGCCAATAAAAAACAACTAACAAGCTCCTCTCAATTTCTTTTGAAATGAAGATGATCATTTTTCCTAGCAATGGGGGGTGGCCTGAACCCCTATTGCTAGGGTGACTGGCGACCCACCCCAGAGGTGGTTGGAGATGGCGTGCCGCCATCCGTGGCCACCATCCACCAATAAAGGGTAACCACCCCTTTCTCTTTCTTTCTTTGTTTTTTATTTTTTTCCTTTTTTATTTATTTTTTTTAAATTAATTTTTATAGTTTTATATATTTATAATTTTTATTAAAATAACATGTGTCGTGATATTATTGGTACTGACGTAGCACCTAATGAAATCTGTCAAATATTTTAACAAAATTTGACTTTAGGGACTAAATTATTTTTTTAGCTTACCAAATAAACTTCTGAATTCATTTTTATATCATAAAGAAAGATTTGTAATTTCTAAATAGGCTAATTTTGTAATTATCCTTTAATTAAATCACTACTGGACATCTTTTTTTTTTTCTTTTTTTTAGGGGACCGTAGCTCGCAAAGCCTCATAACTAACATTGTTTTTGTCGTTATTATTATTTTTTTTATTAACTTGATACCACGTTCAGCAACTTGAACAAAGTTGACTAGCCCTCAACTTTTAAGACAATTTTGTCTTATTAGTTGACTAGTCAACTTTTCGTTTTTTCGTTTTTTTTTTTGAAAAAAAATTCTATTTTTTTTCTTTAAAAAATTTCTACAATTCACAAAAAAAAAGAAAAAAAGAAAAAAATTAATTTCATTGTATATCATTTAAGCTCAAGAATCATAATTAGACAATATTTCAAATTTAACTATAAAATGTAATAATTTTTATTTTAATTAAAAAAATTGTACACATTTAAACAATTATCAGTTGACAATCTCACTGTTAAGAGACCATATATTGCCCATGTAGTTACCTAGCAAGTTAGTTTATAACTACTCCACATTCATTCATTTTGCTGCTATTCTTCGCGCTTCACTTTTTTGGGTTGGATCGAAATATTTTTACAGTCCACCGGCGCTAAAATCATTGGTGTGTGAAATGACATGCTAAATATTATTTGTTTAAAAGTTGGTAATATTATATATATATATATTATAACTATTATATATATAATATATATAATTATGTTATATAATCTTTTTACCATTCCAAAAATAGATGTTATGTGTTGTATGTTATAAATGAAAAAAAAAAAATATAGACCAATTTTTTTTTTTAATTAGATTGAAAGAAATTCTTTAATTCAGGTAATAAATATCAGGTATTTTTTTGCATCTAAGAAGTATATACTTTTTTTTTTGCAAAGACAAAGTTAAAATTTTTTTTATAAAAATACATGTGCTTCTTTCAGACTTATCTTTACAATTTTAAAAAATATGTACTTCTCATATGCAAAAAAAATACATAACATTTTTATAAGCTGAGTCGGAGGAAGTTCCGCCAACCTAGTTCGAATAAAATCTGTGTCCATAAAATATTATAGAAAAAGAGTATCATCCATAGTTAAATTTTTTACTTTTTATTTTTAACAACAGTGGATCTAAGAGTTGATGGGCAACTTTTAAAAAAATGCATAGAATCTATCAAAAATATAAAAATAAAAGACCACACACCTACTTTTAGGGCTGTAATCGAGTCGAGCGAGTTGAGCTTTAAGATTTTCAGCTCGACTCATTTAAGAAAATATTTAAAAGAGCCGAGCTCGAGCTTGAGCTCGCGCCGAGCTTAGAAACCCCAGCTCAAGCTCGGCTCGTTAGACAATACCCAAGCTCGAGCTCAAGCTCGCGAGTTTTCGAGCTCGATTAAAAGGCTTTAACGAGTCGAGTCCGAGCTTGATATAAAGGTTTTTCGAGCCTTAAATGGGCCAGCTATGCTCATTTAAGACTTATCGAGCCTTAAATGGGCAGCTCGGCTCATTTAAGGTTTTTCGAGCCTTAAATAGGCAGCTCAACTCATTTATTAAGTTATAACCTACTTATAACCTATTTTAATTAATTGATTTATTAACTTAATGGTATTAGTTTAGTATATGTTAATAATATACATTGTTCATTATAATACTAATTATTTAATTTGAGACTATATTAATAGCATTGCTAAGTATATATTGATAATGAATCAATGATATAAATTATAATGATTAAACCTAACAAAGTTTTATCTTATTCCTATTATTATTTGATCTAGTATTTATATAATTATATGGCATAAATATAATGTTCGATAACTGAGATCATATGATAATGATAATGACAAGTATATAATAATAATGAATCAATGATATAAATTATAATGACTAAACCTAACAAATTTTTATCATATTCCTATTATCATTTGATCTAGTGTTTATATAATTACATGACATAAGTGATAAGTATAATGTTAGATAACTTAAATCATATGATAATGATAATAATAAGCTGGTTTATTCGAGCCTTAAACGAGTCAAGCTCGTGAGCCTTAAATGAGCCGATCTATTTGAGCCTTAATAAGCCAATCTCGCGAGCTCCTATCGAGCTTAGTCGGGCGAGTCGGGTATGTATCACTAACTAATCGAGCGGACTTTTATAGTAACGAGCGAGTTTGTATTGTACCGAGCTCGAGCTCGGATCGAGTTTAACCGAGTGAGTATCGAGCGTGCTCGCGAACAGGTGGGCTCATTTACAACCCAAGCTACTTTGAAGGAAAAACAAAATGATACCGGGGGTATTAAATATTTTGCCAAAAGTGTCAATTTCTGCGCCAATCATGTATATATTGCCGGGATACATTCCTACAAACATTTGAAAACCAGGAATCCAGTTACCTTCATCTTCATAATATATATTTACTGCAACAACTACAATAACTTTTCTCTATCAGGTGATATGAATCACCAACATAGGTCAAACTGTCCAACCATCACCACATCCGTAAATAACTTGAAGCTGAGCGAAGTGCCTTTTCCCTTGTACGTGAGCAGCTAAGTTGCCCTTTCTACCGCAGCGTACATTACAGATGTCGCAATTGAAAGTGGATTTCTTCACACCAATAGCTTCTTTCTTCGCATTCTTTTGCCAGCCTTGTATTCTTCCCTGTTTCAATCCAATGCTTGGCTGGTTCTTTGCTTTCAGGGCCTGACATATAGCATTGTGGTTCTTCCCTTGAAGGTGTTCATTCAAGGTTTTTTCGCTTGTAGTGGTTACCTGACATAAAACACAGGCCCACTCTTTCTGGATTTCCGTAGACACGTGGATATTAGGAAATTCTCTGGCTACTGCAACTGCAACATCTGGTCCTTTCTCTATAGTGGCTGATGTTCTGCTATCAGTTTGATTGAGGCTTGGCTCTGCTAGAATCATCTGCAAATATACGGAAGACGGATTAGAAGCAAAATAGTTATTATGTTGAAAAAGCGTAAAAAACTCTACTATAAAAAAGAAAACAATACTGAAGCAACATTATAGAGATCTCTAGTTTAAACATAAACATGAAAAATTAAATTGCTGATAAAGATGACAACCCATTACCAACCAATAATACAAAAAGTTTAAACATAAAATAGCGACCTCATAGTTTCCTGATAGTCCAAGCATGCTCCAAAATTTTTAACCACTCAAATCCATGTTATTAACCCACAATTTAAAAGCATTCACAAACATATCCCATGGCATATACTTATTTTAGTACCCTTCTCAAAAAATATTGGGGTTTTCACAAGAAATTTTTATGAAGCTGAAAAATAAACTTCCACTTAAATATAAAAGGAAACCTTACCCGCTTGACTGCAGGCAATTCTTTATTCTCTGTTATCAGTTCTTTCTTCTTTGTTAGAAGTTCTTTATTCTTTGTTAGCAGTTCTTTCTTTTCTGTTAGGAGTTCTTTCTCTGTTAGTAGTTCTTTCTTCTCTATTACTTCTACAGCTTTATTATGTTTATGCACAACATCAGATTCTTTGCTATGTGACTGCATCAAGAGAAAGGAGTAGAGATTAGTTTTCAAGGAATTAAATAAATAAATTTATGTATTTCTCATAAACATACTTCACATCTTTTCTTCTTCAACAACCAAATATCAAGTTATTTTTGGAAAACACAAACTCCATCAATGATTGCTGAAAATAGTCTACATTTTATTGCTAATTTCTTCCCACACTCTTTGGGATGCATCATTGTACTCATTTGACGAAAACCAACAAATGGCATGATACTTAAAGAATCATAGTTAATGTTCTCGTTGTATCAGTGACAATTAAAAGCTTTACCCACTCCACTTCTTTTTTCGCTGTAGATGCAATAGCTTTGATCTCTTCCACGTCAACATTAGAATTTTTGGTTTTACACTAGAAAAAAAGAAAAAGACATATGTCAAATTTAAGAGAGAGAGAGAGAGAGAGAGAGAGAGAGAAATTGTAATTAGTCCATGCCTGACAAGCAAAGATCTTAAAGAAATAAAATATAACTACAATAGGAAAAAGCGAATCAAATTTGTGTATTAGTCCTACACCGCCATCCAATTATGAATACTACTTTATTTGAATGTTTATTCCAACATATCTAATGCAGAAAATTGATTTAAAACTAGACAGTTTATATAAAAGTTTCATATAACACACTCTTAGCTGACTTCTAACATAGCNAGAGAGAGAGAGAGAAATTGTAATTAGTCCATGCCTGACAAGCAAAGATCTTAAAGAAATAAAATATAACTACAATAGGAAAAAGCGAATCAAATTTGTGTATTAGTCCTACACCGCCATCCAATTATGAATACTACTTTATTTGAATGTTTATTCCAACATATCTAATGCAGAAAATTGATTTAAAACTAGACAGTTTATATAAAAGTTTCATATAACACACTCTTAGCTGACTTCTAACATAGCGATACCTAATTACCATGTAATCCATACCTCTTTATCAATGAGTTTCTCGAGAGCTTTAGGTCCATTCCCTTTGACATGTCTCTCTGCCTCAGTAAGAAAGTGATTGTCTCTATTGCATAAGAGAACCATCCCCTTGCTGAAATCATCGACAATAACTTGTGGGTTAAGTAAGAGGTATGGACGAACAAGGCAATTATAGACGTAAAGAGCACCATCGAAGTAAGGTATAACCAACGAGCAGATGATCAGTAACTTAATGTGAGGCCAAAACTGTATCCTGAAAATAAAAAATGACAAATGCAAAATATAAACAAGACATTTCATACACATTTTTGCACACGCACATAAAGAAAAGGCAAATGAATAATCTCGTCAAGTTACCCATTAACAAATTGTACGATGAATGAAAGCCCTGATCAAATTTAGTAACTTGTTATTGATAAAGCTGGCTAAACACATTGGAAAAGAATTCTGAAATTTAAGAAGCCCAACATCTGGCCTATATTTTTGTGAGCTTTTAGGGGTTCCAACGAACATGAAAAGGATATTGAATTTAACAAATTTCCGCTTTACTTTAATACTTGTGGATATGGACCAGGTATCATGTAGTTGTAGGGTCTTTTTTTTTTTTTTGATATCATGTAGTTGTAGGGTCTCAGATCCCATAATTTTCAAGAAATTTGACATGGGGACATAGCTATATGAGTATATATGTGTCTCAAGTTCGCTACTGAACATCAATTATTCTATGTTTGATCAAAGAAATATTAATTAAAAAAAGTGTGTTCATGCTGTCAACTCTGGCTGCAAATCCTTGTGAGTCAATTTCTGGTAAGCTGATTTGGCAAAATTTCAAGCTCCGAATTCACCTCATATACTACACTGATTTTTGAGATTTCAGAATAATTATTGATATTCCCTGTTTAATGTCACTAATTCTTGAATTTTTTTAGTGTTACTACTGATCAGATTATAAGTACTTAAAAAGTGGCTGCCTTTCTTAACCACTAAGACAACAGAATATCTTAGCATTTCGCTTTCCTTCCAATCATGCTTTCCAAGGATTAAATGAAGCGATGAGCAACCAAACTCGCAAAATCCAAAGAGTAAAATTGAATAAATTTACACCCACGCTCCACAAAAACAAACCAAAAAAAAAAAGGAAAAAAAAAGAAAGAAAAAGAAAGAAGGTTATACCATTGAAGGAGGTTCAAGAAAAAATGCTCAAAGAGTGAAACCAAAGAGAAGGAAATCCAATATGTGACCAACTTCCGAGTGTCCGAATTTGAATTATTCTCAATTGCCCGGATCGAAGCACATCTGTTAAGCAAATATATATGTTGTTTAAATATCATAGATCTTCATCACCAAACTATCTAACAAATTTCAATTTGAAACTTATTCAACACACCCAGAGGCCAGAAGAAAAAAAAGGCAGAGAGAGACTTACAGAGGATACCCCAAAGCAAAGAGAGGCCTGCAAGTAAAGCACAAACAAAAGGCAGAGACTACTTAGACAGACAACTTCTTCATGATCACAGACTTTCTAAACTGAAACCTTACTATCTTGAATTATTGATTATAAAAAGGAAACATATGTGAAAGAAATGAATGTAAAATGTGTAACAAATTAATTTTTCTTTTTTATTGGGTCATGAGAAAATGCATACCATGCAAATTTGAGAAAAACCAGTAGGCTCATGTTGAAGTCCAACGAATCTGTTTGGCTTGAATTTCCAGCAGAAGTGAAGATGGAAGACGAGGAGCCAGAGGACTTTGATGAGAGGAAAAGAAGTAAAAAGAGAAGTAAAAGCAGTTTTAAGAGGACAGTCGAACAGTTTTAAAAGCAGTTGTGAGATGATGGCACGGTCAGGAGGACACAAATTTCTTCCTTTAAAAAAATTGAAAAAAATTATGAAAAAATTTTTTAAAAAAATATATTTTAACCCACTTATAAAAATACCAAAAAAAAAATAAAGAAAAATTTTTTAAAAAAATCATATATAAAGCGAATTTCAACTCACTTAAAACAAATTAAAAAATTATTTTTTTACTTTGTTTTTATTTTCGTAACATTGCTATATATATGATTTTTAATTTTTTTTTTTGCTTTGTTTTTTCTTGCATTTTCATAAGTGTGTTGAAATATATTTTTCAATTTTTTTTTTTTTATAATTTTATAATTTTTTTTTAAGTAGTTAGAGCAAATTTCATCCCGACCCGAGTCGAAGGAAATTTGTGTCCCGGTCACGATGAAGTGAACCATTAATTGGGCGCTAAATGTACCTACGACGCGTGGGGTCAGAATGAATTTGCTCCGATCTAGTTTAATGAAAAATTCTCTCAGATGAAATAACGTCATCTCTATTTCAAAGTCTGCATCCTCTCCTGCAAAAGAATCTTAAATTCGACATTTTATAGTTAATAATGTTGTTGATTAATTATTAACAAAAGGTAAAAGATTTAATTCATGTTTTAAAATAGGAAAAAAATGTAAAATTGGTCCTTGTAGTTGGCCTAAACTACAAATCACTCTCTGTGGTATAAGAAAAAACTCAGAGGTCTCTGTGGTTCGCTAAAATAACAAATCACTCCCTGAAGCAAATTTCCGTTAGTCATTTTAACGGAAACCGTTAGTCTGCCACGTCAAACCAATAGAAAGCGACACGTGGCACATTTTATCAAAAAAATTTATTAAAAATATAAAATATAAACTCAGAAATTAAATTTTTTTTTTTTAAAAAAAATAGAAAATGAAGGGGCTGCCGCAGCCACCCTTTGTCGGTGGCTGGCGGCAGCCCGCCCATTGGTGGCCGGGGATGGCGGCGCGCCATCCCTGACCACCTCTGGGGGCGGCTCGCCAGCCACCCCAGCAGTGGGGTGGCCCGAAGGCCCCCCTAGATTCGGCTAGGGGTGGCCTGCGAGCCACCCCTGCTCATGGGGGTGGCCGCGCGCCACCCTGGCGTCATCTGGGGTGGCCGCGAGCGACCCCTAGATCTGGCTAGGGGGTCTCGTGGCCACCCTAGATGACGCTAGGGTGGCGCGCTGCACCCCTAGGTGACGCCGAGGTGGCGCGCGGCCACCCCAAATGACGCCGGGGTGGTCCTCTGCCACCCCAGGTGACGCCGGGGTGGCGCGCAGCCACCCCCATGAGCAGGGGTGGCTCGCAGGCCACCCCCACTGCTGGGGTGGCTGGCGAGCCACCCCAGAGGTGGTCAGGGATGGCGCGCCGCCATCCTCGGCCACCAATGGGCGGGCTGCCGCCAGCCACCGACGAAGGGGTGGCTGCCGGCAGCCCCCTTCATTTTCTATTTTTTTTTTTTTTAATTTAATTTCTGAGTTTTTTTTTTATAATTTTATATTTTTAATAATTTTTTTTGATAAAAATATGCCACGTGTCGCGTCTCCGTTAGTCATTTAACGGAAACCGTTAGTCTGCCACGTCAAACCAATAGAAACGCGACACGTGGCACATTTTATCAAAAAAAATTATTAAAAATATAAATTATAAAAAAAACTCAGAAATTAAATTTTTTTTTTTTAAAAAAAATAGAAAATGAAGGGGCTGCCGGCAGCCACCCCTTGTCGGTGGCTGGCGGCAGCCCGCCCATTGGTGGCCGGGATGGCGGCGCGCCATCCCTGACCACCTCTGGGGGCGGCTCGCCAGCCACCCCAGCAGTGGGGGTGGCCCGAAGGCCACCCCTAGATTCGGCTAGGGGTGGCCTGCGAGCCACCCCTGCTCATGGGGTGCCGCGCGCCACCCTGGCGTCATCTGGGGTGGCCGCGAGCGACCCCTAGATCTGGCTAGGGTGGCTCGTGGCCACCCTAGATGACGCTAGGGTGGCGCGCTCCACCCGGTAGACGCCGAGGGGCGCGCGGGCCACCCCAAATGACGCCGGGGTGGTCCTCTGCCACCCCAGGTGACGCCGGGGTGCGCGCAGCCACCCCATGAGCAGGGGTGGCTCGCAGGCCACCCCCACTGCTGGGGTGGCTGGCGAGCCACCCCAGAGGTGGTCAGGGATGGCGCGCCGCCATCCTCGGCCACCAATGGGCGGGCTGCCGCCAGCCACCGACGAAGGGGTGGCTGCCGGCAGCCCCCCTTCATTTTCTATTTTTTTTTTTAATTTAATTTCTGAGTTTTTTTTTTATAATTTTATATTTTAATAATTTTTTTTGATAAAATATGCCACGTGTCGCGTCCCTATTAGTCTGACGTGACAAACTAACGGTTTCTGTTAAAATGACTAACGGAAATTTGCTTCAGGGAGTGATTTGTTATTTTAGCCAACTACAGGGACCTCTGAAAGTTTTTTCTTATACCATAGGGAGTGATTTGTAGTTTAGGTCAACCACATGGACCAATTTTGCATTTTTCCCTTTAAAATATTTTTCATTCATTCTTATAGGTGTATACGATTTTTAATAAGACAAAGATAATTTAATTCTAAACATCAAAATAAATATCCCTAGTTTTCAGAATTAGGTATTTATTATGTTATATTCTAAGATAAATATATAATAAATAAGATGTTGAAATCGATAATTCTCTTTTTAATTTTAGAAATTAGATTTTTGAGTATTCGTGAATTTTAAATCGATTCCTTCGTAAAATTTTTGTTTATATTTTCTGTACGAGTAATGATACATGTCAATCTCTATGTTTACTTTATATCCACTAAAATTGATGTGACTTTTAAAATCGTTATTAGAGCAAAAGTCAATAATGATATATCATAAATTTAATAGTAATTTGAAAAGTCACATTAATTTTGGTTGACACAAGGTAGACATGGAATTGACATATATAATTACTTTTTGTGTACACCATTAGTCCAAATTAATAAAATATCTTTTTTTTATTGTTTTATAAATTAAAAAAAAAACTAAAACTAAAAATTAAAAAAAAATTAAAAAATTAAAAAAACCGAGGAGGCCAAAGGGGGTGAAATTATAATAGAACTATAATACCCTTAGCATCTTATTAGATCCAATTAATACTAGATGTTTAATGATCACGTGGTGCATTTGTACAGCCAATTAGGAGGCAACACCATATCTTTCTGATTAACTCAATCCATAAGATGATTCCACAGCCACATGGGCAACTTTTTTTTTTCTCTTTTTCTTTTTTCTAAGCAACATGGGCAACTTTGAAAAAGTTAGGGGGACCTTTGGACATATCTTCAAAAGGTGTCTTAAAAAACAATGCAAACAAATAAAGAAACGAATTAAAGCATAAAAAAGTGCAGAGAGATGGGAGGGGTTTCCTCCGAGTTAATTAAGGAGCTCTTATCAGGCATGATTCCCTTTTGGGCTGATACACAAAAACTTAGCTATGAAGAAATCTGCTATGTTTTAATGTGTAGAGATTGGGATACATATTTTTTTGTTCATATTATAAAACTTATCTCAATTTTAACGGGTCTAATTTAACGTGTTTCAATTTTAACGAGTTTGATGTAAGTTGATTATCAATTATAAATTAACCACTCGCAATAGAACGAATCTTTGCAGAATATGATTATATAAAGGGTGTCGAACCTCAAAGACTGTTGTGGTTGTTTATCAAGTATTCGGGATCTCTTCTAACTTAACTCATGAAAGAACACATTGTTTTGGATTTTAAAACTTAAATGTAAATGACATAAATGTAAACAACATAAATATAAATGACATAAATGTAAATGACATAAACATAAATAAGATAAAAATGAAGGCAGATAGAAGTAGATTATATCTAACATGGATTTTTATTATATACATAATATGAGCGCGTAATGGGTGTTAACTATACGACGACCTCAACATGAAAGTACTTTTAAGAGAAAATGATAATACATCTTAGGGCCTGTTTGGGATTACGTTAGAGAGTTTAAAAAGTACTTTTAGTAAGTAAAAAGCTGTGCCAAACAAAAAGCTGGCCTGTTTGGTAAAAAATTTCAAAAGTACTTCTTTGACTTTTTATTCTAAAAATGATTCAAACGCACTTTTAGAAAAAGCTTAAAAATGAAGCTTTTGTCAAAAAGCTCTTTTTGACTTTAAAAGCTCTATTTCCTAACGCAATCCCAAACAGGCCCTTAGTTTCGCACCAATCGCTCACCTAACATCTACTTGTGAGATGATTTGTGTTCCCTAGCATGGACTATAAAATCTCCTAATAGCATACATAATTCAAGGAAAAAGCATGAGTCATCTTAGGTTTACACTAATCTTTCCGCTTACACTACATTAAACTAAGTTGTGAATTGATTCGTGTTCCCTAGTATAGCTTATTAAACCCACATGAATTTATGTCCAAAAGCATTATTGCATAGCCATCGTTCCCGCAATCACAGAAAATGAAAACGTTGAGTTCATTTAAGTTAAAAAAAGCTTTCTCATAGATAAGAAAAAGATTTCATCATAAATGATATAATCATGAAGAACAATCTACAAAAAGTTGCAATCCTCTTAGGCTATACAGTCATTATACATATGCATAAAATCTTAACTAAATACAATCAACCCATAGCACTTGAAAAGAATTACATCAAATCTTATAAAAGAGTTAGTTACTCATATTGGATTTGAGAGTATCCCTTGGATTGGAGAAAACCATTTCCTAAAGAGTTTAAGAGTTATGAGTCGAGTTTCTATCTACTGTCATAGCAAGAAAATAATAGAAACTAAGCTAAAAATTACACTTGAAATAAAACTCAGAACTGCCTCTGCACTCTCGAATCAGTTTCCAATTTATAGAGGCAGAGGCTTGTAGATATTATTACAAGATAAAGATGAAGGAAAAATCTTGAGTCAAGTAGCTTAGGACATCTCTAAAGAGAGAATTCGGCGCCCACAATCGCCTACCAAGCCGCAATCTTTGATAAATAATATCAACTTTCTCTCATTTGCTATCAAAATATTTTTGATTCTAAAAGCTTCGATGACGCTCGAACGCCAGATGTGATCGATCCACAGAATATGGCGCTCGATCCACAGGCACTCTTCAGCCCTTCAACTTTTCCTTGATGTATCTTAAGCCAAATGATGATGGTTTTGCTTGTATTTTTCATTATGACTTAAAAATAAGATAAAACACTAAAACACAACAAAATATTATATTACAACACAAACTAAGGCTTAACATATGCGAGTTAAGGGGCTTGAAAGTGTAACATTCAGCACTTATCAGAGTCCAAATTTTTTGTGTAAATCTGTCCTACCACGAAATGCTCCATTGAATTCCAATGGCCATAAAGTTTCTAACATGTGATAAAATAACTAATTCCTGCCCAAGGTTTATGGCCATATTATAGGAAAAACATTTTCTCCCTTCTTTTTTCTTTTTTTTTTTTTCAGCCAAATGCCAAGTGGGAAATAAATTAATTTTTAGTTTACTAGCTGATTGGTTGATATATTTAAATATTATTTTCTCAAACAAATTCAAAATGCACATTGAACTATGAGCAATTTCTATTGGCCTTTCAAGTAAAAAAGTTGTATATGAAACTTTTAGAAAATCAACCTGGCTCAAGCAATCTAGTTACCTTGTCATGGTATAAAGTACTTCCAATTGACAATTTTTAAAGTTCTCTGTTTTGCAATATTTATCCATTCCTTTTATCATTTGGTATTAAAGCTATCCGGTCCACTGCGTATAGTCCAAACCATCAACAAAAAATGGAGCAAGAATTTATGTGCTTTATGGCCCTCCATTTGAAGTAAAATCACTTGTCAGAAACTATCCAATGAAGCCCACGCTAATTAAATGTCGTACACCAATTGAAGCAACGGAATGTAAGCCGAAGCAGTTGTGCTATAATAAGACTTTGACCGTGCATTTTTAGCTTTAGCCTCATTCCGGTGGTTGTTGTAGGTTCTTAGTGGGGTTCAGATAAGTTCGCCTTATTATGTACCCCTTTTGCTTTAGAAACCGCTTTATGTGGCACCTTGAGAGGGGCGGATCAATTGTTTGACCAATTTTCTACCATTTATATGTATTGCTGCACTGTTGCATTTCGATTTGGGATTGTTCTTGGGGAGCCTACCCCTATTTCAATTTCAGGATCCCCCACTCTTTCTTCCTTTTGGATCAAGAGTGGGAAAGATCTTTCCTTGTAACCTTTTCCCTTATTCAATTAAAAAAAAAAAAGTGTAAGCAAAAATCACTCTTTCTTGTTGATGCCAATGATTTCGTCGTTGAAACCAAGGAAGGAAGCAACACTATCGCAGAAATTCATAAGGCTATGAAAATATAAAAAGAATAGCGGAATACGAGAAAATAAAGACAAAGACATTAAAGGTGGTTAAGTGTTAGACATCTATGTCCACCATTACATTGTGCTCTTATTGATTGATATGAATGTGTATAAGAGACTCTATTTATAGAACTTACAAATGATTTGACTTTATTCAAATCCAATGTAATTTTAATCAAATCCATTTTATTTAGGGTAATCCAATCCTTATTAAATCTTAATCAAATCCCTTTATTTAGGGTAATCCAATTCTCATCGAATCCCTAAATATAAGGTAATCCAATCCTCATTTATGATAAAGATTTCTATCTTTATCATATATTCTAACACTTATCGATTCCTAAAAACACCCTTTCAGAATTTCCAACCTCGAGAACAAGGTTAAACTTAAGGGGTGAAAATGTTAGGTTCATGCCTAAATCATGCACGTCCAGCTCATACCCCCTAATCGAATTCATGCAAGCATTGAATCTTCTAATAAATGGAAACACACAGCTTTACATGGAAAGAAGACCAACAAGTTAATTGACCGTTGCTTGATTCTCTCCAACAACATTTTCAATAAGAACATAAATTTCTTCCAAATAGGTTTGAATGAAATTTTATTCAATCCCCTCTAATAAATGACAAATGTCCTCTAACATGTGAGAGACACATATTTTTTTTAAATATTTTTAATAACCATTAATTTCCTTTTTACTAACTTAGGAACACATTGAGTTTTGAGAAATTCAAATATGTTACATGACACTTGTCTTTATTAAAGTGTGTTGAATGAATATCTCCCTTTAACCGCGTCCATCGACAGCCACTCCAAATCTCCTCCCATTAACCGCGTCCACCGACAACCACCAAAGCTCTCTGCTTGATCCACTGAATATCTCCCCTCCCCCCAATCGTTTGTTCCCAAGTGAGAATGATGACCCAAAACGACATGGTCTTTTTTTTTTTATTCTTTTTTCATGTTAAATAGTTGCATCTGTAGGCCAAATGCAGGATCTGCAATAGACTAGATGAGATATGGACAGAGTTTTCCTCCAAACTAGGTTGGGGGAACTTCCTTCTATAAAAATGCCATGTGTCTC